>PVJH01008755.1:31744-83526 GCA_004026705.1 Nesogale talazaci | reverse complement strand
ATCACTGCCCTGGTGGGAGTTGGAAGCCCAGCCTTGCTCCTGGTGAAATGCTGCTGGATTTGAACTGTCAACCCTGTGGGCTGCAGTCCTGCACACAACCACTAGGCCACCAGGGCTCAGACAATGAAACCATTTTTAATTTTTAAAAGAGATCCATGAGAATTATAGAATGCAAAATATTTAGGGTTTTTTTACAAGGCGAACAAAAATTTAATTTTAGATTTTACAGAACATTAAAGGCCCATAACTACTGTCTTATGCTAGGTAGTATTCCTAGTTAACAATTGGAAATAATATTAATTCTGTTGTTACTTGAAAGTCTATAAAGACATGAGCCTGACTCATTGTATTCTTTTTTTTTTTTTTGGGGGGGGGGGGGGGGGGGGGCGCGCATCACTGCTCTCCAGTGGTGGGAGTAGGAGGCCCAGCCCCACTGCTGGAATTGAACCTCCGTCCCAGTGGGCCGCAGTCCCGCGCACAACCACTACGCCACCGGGGCTCAGCCCGACTCATTGTATTCTTTATATAGCCTTTGAGACACAGAATTTGCAATCCATTGAGTGTGAGGCTGACCTGTGTTCTCGGGATGATGGAGACGCAAATGCAGTGCTCAGGCTATGGACACTGCTGGGTACCTCTCTTCATCCCTTATCCTTATGTAAAACCCCCGTGCATAATAGTCTGTCACTAAGCAGTCTGTTCTAGTAAGCTGCATAAAGATCCATCTTTGTGTGCTAGCTATGACATGCATACACATGCACATATGCACTTACCTTAAGCCAGATACGCTCACCCTTGTCCACATGTAAGTACCACTTACAAGCCCAGGCCTATCTTCCTTTGCAGACTGCTGACTCTCACTAGGACAGATAGGCCCATTAAATGATAATGATGTCTAAAGTGAACCAGATACATATATATGATATAAATACACACACACACACACACACACACACACACCATAGACATATGAAGAGATTTGGGACTCACACTTCATTCTTGTCCCAATATGGAAACAATTAGTTCTAATGACATGATCCTACACCGTGCTTGCTCTCAGGAAGAGCTCACAGAAGATACGGGTGCTCTAGCAAAGGCAGTAAACAAACCAGATGGTGTCCAGCTGTCAGAAAAATTGTGTCCGGGGTCTCAAAGGCTCGTGTTCAAACAAGCAGCCATCTAAATGAGACATCAACTAAATTCACGTGGAAGAAGCACACCAGCCCGTGTGATCCAAAGATTAAAAGTAAAATTCAAATGTGAAGGAGGGAATGATAACATCAGAGCTTAAATTGTGAACACCTGGTTTGCTAAAAGTTCTGACGATGGGAACGTAAAAAGTCTATCTGCACTTGGATTAAGCCCCTTATGAATAGCGTCTAAAAATAGTCCAGTGATGTGAATAACCTTGCTATCAGAGAATAATGTAAAATTGATTATGGCAGATGTCATCAGGTTAAATGCATTTGACCTCTCTTTTGATCTATTTTATAGCTATTTCAGTTTTTGTTCGTTTTGTTTGCTTGTTTGTTTGTTTTCTGTCGGTGTTTTGGATTATTTTCTGTACATGAAGTTCATGATAGGTAGCTCTCTAGACAGGATTGATAATTTCCTGGGAATTTGTCAGAGGAGGATGAGGGATGTGGGGAACTAACAGCAATGGCTGTGAGGGGAAAAAAAGGTTCTGAAATTGTGGTAATAATTACCCACATCATCTCAATATGATTGAATTATTAAATTGTATGAGATATGTGAAGTACATGTCAATAACGTTATTAAAAAAAAAACAGGACAGATATGCCAACGGATCACAGGCTTCAGCTTTTTACAACCATAGGGTTTGCCAAGCTGAGTCCTAAGAACTACATTTCTCGGGAAGGTCAGAGGAAGAAATGGGAAAGTCACAAAGGCTTTATCTTCACTTGTTGTGTGTGAACATTAGTAGAAGCACAGTTAAGGGCCATAATGCCCCTTCCCCTAAAAACCAGTGTCCTGTGGGAAGATGTGAAATGTAACACATAGCACAGCGTCTGTGGACTGAAGGGCCCAGAGCTCAGTGTCATTGTAGTACTGGAGCTGTTGGTTTCCCTCCTTAGTTTTGCTGAGTCACCTTTTCCTTGGAATTCCCACAGGGACCCGTTAAGCTTCTGGAAGGGCAGGACAGCAGGGGACCCACCCAGTGTGTGCCCTTGAGGAGATTAGCTTATCTCTGGCCTCCCGAAGTAGGGAGGAACTGTGCTTCTGGAATCTTTGGGCCTTAAACCTAGCTCCAGCATTGGAGATGAGAGGGAATGACTTTGAGGGGCCAGCACTTAGTTTCTAGTATCCTCTTTATTTGATTCCTTTGGAAATGAAGACAACAGAATTTGATTTACATTCCCGACCCATTTCTTTATATCTGTCCTCTTGTTTAAAATCATGAGCAATATATTCTCACATATCAATAAACCTAATGAATGAGGTAAATGTAAACATAGGAACTACATTTCAGAAAGCCAGAAGAAAAATATGTCCTTCTTTTTGAAATTGTTTCTTTTGCTTAACTGCCAGGAGAGTCTTACCTGTTGCTTCAGTAAGACCATGGTATCAGGAGAAACCATATCTAAGACATGTGTGAAATGACATCACTTAAAGCACGTGCCAAAGAAGTTGATAAAGTACACTGGCTTTGTAGTCCACAAGGTTGACACTGCAATGACTATTGAGTTTGTGGTTCACATCCATTCCACTGCTACCACCACCCTCTTAGGGGAATAGTAATTCATAAGTGCTGGGAGATACCATCTCTAACATTTTCCTCATTTGAAAAATTTTGTTATTGTTAGTTGCATGATTTTTGAAAACTCATAGACATTGGAGCTTTAGTTGCCAGGAGTATAGGGGTCTTCTTTTCCTAGGACTTTCTCATCAGAAAAATAGCTACTGAAACCCAGAGTATTTGCACTTGACCACAGTCACACAAATGGCATCAGGTGCTGTTCCCTGGCCTAAATGAGGAAGCAACCATTATCCAAGAGTTGCCCCTTCTTCTCTCCCAAGTAAATGGCCACTGTTGTTGCCTGCTGACGTACGAACACAACAGTTGGGAATGACTGGTATGTAACATAGCACATACCAGAAGCAGAGAGCCCATTTAGGCAGAAAACCAGTCCCCATGTGCTCAGTTCATGTAAAACTCAACACTGAATGAGTAAATGGCAAGAATGGTATTCCCTCCACATTTCTAACTTGCTATAAATGTACCAGGTTTCTTGGAACCACACGGGTAGCAGACACTTTATTAAAATTCTGAAAATGTTCTGATGTTGTGGTTATCTTCAGAGAGCAGTTAGGAAATTAATTTAAGCACTTGTACCACAAGGCATGATATAAATGGAAGTCAAGCAAAGTTTGACACTTAAATGTGAGGCCTCTCGATCTCACAGACTTGGTTGAAAGACCTGTGTTTCAGAACTGAGAGTGTATCCCAAAGATTCTGGAAGTTAGAGAGCAAAAGCTATAATAAGCAAGAATGAGGCCCAATTTCTGGGTCAGCCTCACAGAACAGAGTAAGTGGCTTTGGAGGGCGTGTATATCCCATCAAAGTGGAAAGTACTACTCCCTGGCAAAGGACAGAGAAGAAAAGAGAAGGAAAATCAACTGGACCTCTTTTCTAGACACTGGGCCCTGCCCAATCTGGGAGACAACATTCATGTGCTCATTAAGGTTAGGTATGAGGAAATTATAAGAAGAACAGCATGCAAGCAGCATGGTATTTGTAAATAAGCTGCGCTTTGTAAGTGTTCAGCCTTTCCTCATAAGGCTTATCCATTTGATTATTTAAGTTATTACCTGCCCAGAAATTCATTTTCTATGCATCCTTGTAGTGAAGGGATTTTGAAACAGAACTTGAGATTTGTGTCCCATCATAGCAATGCAGAGCCCTGGAAATCTTGGAAGTGGACATCCTCTGAGGAAAGTAGCATTAAGGATGATTAATCTACAATATAAGCAACAGGGTGAATGGAGAGCCTAAAAATTATAGGAGACCAACAAGCAAACCTTTGTGTCAGATGGCGCACAGGAAGTCCCTGGCAAAGAGTACTGGACAGGTAATGCCACGGGCTTCAGGGAGGTGCTGAGGGCTTAGAAATAAATTAACTACCAAAAGTGAAGAATGGAGGTGGAACTGGATGTGCATAATGAATCCAGACAACATTATCATTAGCACATGTGAGAAGGGAAAGATAGCCGTGCCCAGGAAAAGATGGTGAGTTTAGATTTAGACCCACCTGTTAGATGATGGAAGGAAGATATGACAAGTGGCAAAAACTCTGCCCAGGTGGACCTCTACAGTTTGAGGTCCCGGTAAGTTTCTGTGCTACCTATATGAGGGTACCCCCAAAAAAAGGATTAGTTTTAAAACTATGTATTTAAATTTTCTTACAAAACAAATTTATCACCCTCAAAGTACTTAAACACTTAATACAGTTGTCAAATCTGCAATTTAATTCTTGGAAATATTTTTCAAACTCATCTGTTTGGATAGCTGAAAGAACCTCCCTCAATTGTTTTCTTCACTTCTACTTCATCAAATAGCTGTCCTTTCCCATCCCTCTTCATTTGCAGAGCAAGATGTGTGGGGCAAGACAGGCATTGCTGTTTTTTCCCCAAAACTGGTGCACTGAGATGCCTGCGTGAGCAGGTGCATTGTTGCGGTGGCAAAACCAGTCCCCCATCTGCCACAAATCAGGGCTTTTTTTTTTTTGTCACCTACTGTTATGCAATCTTTTTAGAACCTCTTAAGTAGAAAGCCTGTAGTCAGCTTAACGGTCTGACCTGGTGGAACAAACTCCAAATGCACTGTCTCCCTCACATCAAAAAAACAAATGAGCATCATCTTGTTCTCTGCTTTCACTTGACCAGATTTTGGCGGGTGAAGTGATTACAGCGTCTTCCACTGGCTTGATTGATGTTTGCTTTCAGAGTTGTAACAATAGCACCATCTCTTGTCACCAGTAGTGGCCTGGGAAAAAATGCCAGGGTCAATTCGGAGCTGTTCTTTTAAAGCATGGCATGTTGCCAGTCAACACTCTTTATCCTGGTCAGTCAGAACCCAAGGCACAAATTTCACAGTGACTCTTCTCATCCCCAAATCTCCAGTTAAAATTCATTGAACCAAGCTCCACAATAGTCCAGATAACCTCCCCATCTCTTCAATGAACCATAGTCAGTCTTTTAGCACAAGTGCACAGATTTTTCTACCATTTTCGTCCATTTGGGAAGTTGATAGATGTTCAGAATGAAGGTTGTCCTCAATAGACATTCCACCCTTTTTGAAATGAGAAAAGCACTCACGCGCTTGGGTGCAATAATTCAGAGAATTGCTTGAAGCTTACCTAGGGGGAAAAATGTGTACTGTGAAAGCTCTGCCCAGCGGAACGTTTTCCCTTATAGTACATACTCCCTCATAGTACATACATTTGAGTCTCCTGTTGAGCACAGTGCACTGTGGTGGGAGTCACGAATGACACAGAGCTGAATGAATCCCTCTGACTGCATACAGAGGCATTTAACATCTGAAAAGAGGAACAGCTGGGGGAGTTGGGTGAAGGGGGAAATGGGCCAGGTTGAATAGGATCCTTTGGAGAGCAGGAGAGTAGCTGAGAGTGTCATGGAAGGAGTAGCTCACCCAGGTGTGCACTTTACGTAACCATTCTGAAGGCTGTATCTGTGGCGAGCTGTTCAACTGATGTCTTGGTTTCCCATTCCTTGTTTGAGTTGTTGGTAGATATTAGTTTGAGGTCTCTTTATGCCCTATAGCTCAGTGTACTCAGCTTGACAGATGGCTTAAAAACAAATGAACCCATCCAAGAAATGTCTATGAATGAATTTAATTAGGTGGGGTACCTCTTCAGCGTATGCATCCTAGGAATGTGGCCCCTTGTCCCCAGTTTTGGTGATGAGGGTCAGTGAGTACCTGCCCTTCTTTGTATGTCTTTCTCTCCTTATCCCAGTTTGATAACACCCTCCCTTCATTCATAGGACAGCAATATTTAGATGTCATTCTGCTCGATAGTGCTAGATGTGCTGACATTGTAAAGGTCATTGCAAGCCATCCAGAAGCAACTTAATAGGCCACTAATGATATAGCCTGACTGATAGGTTAATGTGATATGAAAAATATGTGTAAAAGTAGACTTGGAGCACACATCTTTCTTATAAAACTAAATGTGTTTACAGAAATTTAGTTCATGCACATCTTTAACTTGAAAGTAGAATCTCCTCTCTCTCTTGGGCTAAAAATCTTAAAAAAAAAAAAAAAAAAAACAAGACATGGGGGCTGAGCCCCGGTGGTATAGTGGTTGTGCACAGGACTATGGCCCACTGGGATGGAGGTTCAATTCCAGTAGCGGCTCCACAGGAGCAAAGGCTGGACCTCCTACTCCCACCACCAGAGGGCAGTAATGCCCAAAAAACAAACAAACAAACAAAGCAAGAGATGAGAAGTTTATAATCAAATTCACAACTGAATGCAAATCAATAAGTGTAGTTTGTGAGCATTTAACCATTTCCCCCCAATGCCCATCACTTTGTTTATCTGAGTAGGATTTAGAATCTGAGACTGAAACAAGGCCCAGAATGTTTGTGATGTTTTGGGGAACAAAATTCCTATTCGAGTAAACCGACTTTGTATCTTGATTAGAAAAATATGCTCCATGAAATTTAGAAAACTTGGGAACATATTTGACCTGTACCTGTCTAAAAATGGTAGCCTGAAACCTGGAATGGCATCAATAAAGGAATGAAATAAGTCAACAGTTAATCACAGAAGAGCAGCTTCCCCTGCTCGCATGTGGATTCCTTCAAATAACCAACAAGTGGGGTGTCAGTCCCATGATCCTTGAGCTTTTAAAGCAGGATTGTCATAAGGGAAAGGAAAGCTATACACCTGTAAAATATCTTCCAAGTATATATTCTAAGACCAGAGCTTCCCAGAGACAGTGTGCATACTCAGGCTGCACAGAGGGGATAAACCAGGCCATGGCCTGGAAAGACCTCTCAGCAGCACCTTCAGTGTCTCCATTCCATCTCCTCTCTGGATGTGCTGAAGAATGCCCACAGGGAGGAGAGCAGTGACAGCCACACACCTGATTAAAATTAGTGAGGCACAGCTAGCCTTGCTTTGCAAATGATTGGTTTGTAGTAGTTGTCATACATGCACTATTGCTTAGAGAGTATAATTATGTGTGGTTTGAAACATACCCTTTGACTCCTCTTTGCCTTGTGTGAGTGCATGTGTCTGCATGCACACACTTGTAATGTGCACGTGTGTGTAAAACTACAGTAACTTGCAAACTTAGAAAACAACTCACTCCACTGAGTCAATACTAATTCATAATGACTATAGGACATGTTAGAACTGCCCTCTGTGATTTTCCAACAGAAAATATTTTTTTAAGTTACTTTATTGAGGTCTCATACAACTCTTTATCACAATTCATACATCGTGTTAAGCCCATTTGTTGCCATCATCATTCCCATAACACTTGCTTTCTATTTGAGTCCTTGGTATCAGCTCCTCATTTTCCCCTCCTTCCCTATGTGTCCCTCCCATGAACTTGTGATAATTTATAAATTATTATTATTTTGTCATATCTTACACTGTCTGGCATCTCCCTTCACCCACTTTTCTGTTGTCCATCCCCCAGAGAAGTTAAATGTAGATCCTTGTAATTGGTTCCCCCTGTCTATCTTACCTTTCCCCCACCCTCCTGGTCTCACCACTCTTTACCACTGGTCCTGAAGGGATCATCTGTTCTGGATTCCCTATGTTTCCAGTTCTTATCTGTACCATTGTACATCCTCTGGTCTATCTGGATTTGTAAGGTAGAATTGGGATCATGATAGGGAGCAGGGGAGAAGAGAACTAGAGGACAGTTATATGTTTCATTGTTGCTACACTGCACCTAGACTGGCTTGTCTCCTCCCCATGACCCTTCTGTAAGGGGATGTCCAATTGCCTACAGATGTGCTTTGAGTCCCCAATATATACCAACCCCTCATTCACAATGATATGATTTTTGTTCTTTGATGCCTGATACCTGATCCCTTCAACACCTAATGATCACACAGTGATCTTTTGATAGCCGGACACCATCACCTTTCTTCACCGTATTTGTTTATGCCCCATTTTGTCTTCAGCGATCATGTTGGGAAGGTCGGCATCATGGAATGTCACCAACTGTAAATATTTATAATACTAGAAAGACCTGTCTTTCTCCCTAGGAGTGGTTGGTGATTTAGAACTGCTGACCTAGGGCTCTGTAACTTATAAACTTAGGCATCATCAAAGAGCAAATTGACTTTCAATGGCCTTACATCCTAAGAGAAGAAAAGTCAGTCTGTTAAATAGTGATAGTAGTACAATTTGCTAATTCGATGTAGTCTCAGGATTGCATATTTACTTACTAACTACAAAGAAGGTAAATAGAGTTTCCTTTGAGCCCAGTTTCCTCACTAGTAAATATTTTGTATAACTTATAGGACCATAGTAAGGAATAAAGGTGAATACTTATGGGATGTCCTTACCACTAGAATACTTAATAGATTATATCTTCCCATTTTATGTTTATGCATAACTACCTTCCATGTTTAATACACACTTTTTTTACTCAGAAGTTGCAAAACTCCTTAATGTGTGCAATACAAAAATAAAAGGGATTCCTACCATTTCTATTTTACTGTGAAGGAATAGAACAACTTCACATTTACAGTTATGTTTTGTCTTTTACATGTTTATAACTTTCAAGGAATCAAATAGTGAAGGGCACAAAAAGTTAATTTCAAAGATCTAGAATAAGAACTCATTGTCTTGAAAAGTATTTTAACACATATTGTCTGATTATCTGATATATTTTTAATGGTACTACAGTCTGACAAGCTTACATATTACAAGACTTACTCTTTGGTTACTTGAGAGCTACACAAAGCTATGCTTTCTAATGTTGAAATTATTTGAGACAAATTTTATTCCTTTGAAACCACATCAGAGCCATATGAAGCTGAATCCCTCTAAAGTTTATCAGTAAGCATAAATTACCCCCCACATACACACACACACACTGTGTACTCATTATCCTATGCAAAACCAGGAACAGAGGCATTGCTTGTAAATCTGAAGTGATGTCCTAGGTAATTAACTTAAAATTAGAGTCATATTCAGGTACATTGGTAGCATTAGTAACTTCAGTATCCCCTCAACTAACTGGTCTTCTACTGTATATCTTGTTGTAATACCCATTTTTCAATAAGGCAGTACTTTTTAAAACCTCTTTGTCATTTCTCCTATTATCTGAACTGGTATTACCTCTATGAAACACAATAACAACTAAGGTTGTGAAGCTCACAAAAAGTGATGGATATCAGCAGAGCTCCAGTGGTGTAAGTGGTTGAGTGCAGGACTGCAGCCCTCAGGCTTGATGGTTCAAGTCCAGTGGTGGCTCTCAGGAGCGGCACTGGGTAGCGCCCAAGACCACCAGAGGCAGTGATGCCCACAAATACACACAGAAAAAGTGTTGGATATCGATGAAGGCAGTGAAAATTAATAATGGTTAACATAAAAATGACAATATGTTGTGGACTGTAGACCTTTTAATCACCTCTGTGTTTAAGAAAATTAATTTGTGAAAGTTATGTTTAATGCCATCTATGATTTTTGCTTTTCCTATTACATTTGATCTCTTAAGGAGCAAAATTAGTAAAGGAAGAAAGAGGGTTTGCTAGGAATGAAACAAAGTAACAGCTTTGAAAGTGCCTTTCAAAATATATTTGGCAACATCCCAATATTTTACTAAGTTTTCCATGGAAATAAAATTAATTTACTATCAAACAAGTTTAGAAAACACTGGTTTAAGCAAAGTTAAATAGATATGTTTACTGCAGGACATCTTAAGAGTCTGCCTTTCCTCTGCTAATTCATTCATCCATGCCACAAGTTTAATTGAAAAGTTAACTTATGAACTTAACTGTTACTAGGATATGAAAATGTGTTTTCACATAGTGTCTTGAAAAGGAAATGCTTGTGGGCATCACAGATGTCCTATCTAATAAAGTCCTAAGAAAAAAGAACATGCTGGGAAACACTGACCTGTGAAATAGAACACGATTGTGAAGATTTAAGGCAATGATAACATTTATGACAGTAGAGGATAAGGAATATTACTCATACAAAATGCTATCTCTCTGGAGATGAAGGAAAATATTTCTTCTAATCTTAAAACAAGGTGAACGAAGAACCTATTTCTCTGTGGAATCATCAGGAGCCCTGATGGTACAGTATTTAAACAAATAAACGGTATTTAACAAATTATACGGTGTTTAAAACAAAAGGTCAGTTGGTTTGAAAGCAACAGGTACTCCGTGGGAGAAAGATGCGGCAGTCCGCTCTCACAGATATATCATCTTGTTAACCCTATAAGGCAGTTATGGGGTCATTGTTGACTCCATAGCAGTGAGTTATTTTTAATCATATGCAATTATTTTTAAAATATACCACTTTGTGTAATATGTGCTCTCTCAAGAGGTGCTGTGATGTTAAGTTCTTTGCCATTGTCTGGATCAGTTTTTCTGAATTGTTTTTCACATTTCTAGAATGTTTTATATTATTACTCCCTAAGACATTTAGCATGTCATAAGGTGTTCAAAAACACTGTAAATGAGATAATGCCATGAGCTCAGATTGGTGGCAATTGCAATCCCATTTCGGAGAATGTAATCATTGTGACAGCTTTTCTATTGCCTATATTATGGCAACAGCAATAGCAGAACAACAATAGCATAATCGTCACAAAATAACAATTTGAAGCAATAATTTTAAAAGAATAATGCTATCTTTTAAATTCGTACTATATGTTTCTAATGATATCACAACCCCACTTTCTTTTTGCCTTCTTTATTGCAGTTACATATGGGGCAGATGGCTTTAGGGATTTTCATGCAATAATTCCCAAATCTTTCTCTCGTAAGTATATGTTTTGTGTCCAGAAAACAGAGATGTATCCATTTGTGTTCCATTTCCATAGTATGAATGTGAATGCATGTTTTACCATCCACACCTTCCTTCACACTTGAAAAGGGGGATAAAGGAAATATTTACCATTCTGCTCATTCAGGATCTCCCACAAGGTGTCATTTATACACTATAATGCATAAGTAAAATCTTAGATTTTCAGTGGTGTGCTATAGAACATTCATTCTGTCAGGGTGGTGATAGTAAGAGTTGGAGTAGCATGAGTGAATTTATTTATTTTTAGTAACAGTTTTGTTAATAATGTTTTGATTATCTCCTTTTCATGGGGCATGGTCATAAAATGGTCACACTTTTGTCACTGTCAAACAACCCAACATGATCTCAAGGTAATTTTTATAATGTGGGGGTGAGGGGAGAGACATGGAAGAGACAGATTCTGCTTCTGTTTCTCCAGAGTATTAATTTCAGAACTGAGAAGAGAAACTCAAGGCTGTTACTCTAAAAGGCCTTACTGCATGAGCCAATGTACCACTCATGCCCAGTACCTGTGGGGTCTTCTCTGCTATATGCTGTTAAACCAACAACAGATATCAATTTCATTTTTCTCTTTTAGGCATTTAGAACTGATATGAGTATGTGGTCATAGAAGGGATACTATAACGGATTGAGGTCTTCATTGTTTATTCATTCAAAGATAGCAAAATAACTACAAGTTCGTAGTCCCCTTAAAACTGATTTTCAGAGCATCTGTTAGTAATTTCTGTCATATCTGAAGGTAACAAAGCAGACTCTACTTGTTTCTACTGACACAATTGTTGATCTAGGCTCTAGTTTAAAATGGCTTGTTCACAGTTAAGGACAGGTTTCTGGCACACGGTCATCAAAAATTATTTTGCATCTTCTCAGGATCTAGTAATATAAATGTCAATTAGCTCACAAACTAGACTAACCACTTTCCCAGAACATGAAAATTGTATAAATCAAAGTTACTGCACTTAAGACTAAGATGTACATTCTACGTTACATCTGAGGAAGCTTGAGACTCAAGCATCTCATAAACTAGATAACTTTAGTATGTAAAAAAAAAGGGGCTACATAGAAAGAGAGATGGGACTTGGACCTTCTTTGAGTAGATGAGGGATATTTTGATACTCTCAGAATATTAATACAAATATCTTCAATGTAAGATAATAATTTCCATCCCCTCACACACTTTCCTCCCTCAGAATATTCAAATGTAATTACAACAAGTGGTTGCCTGGCCTTGATGACTTCACCAACCAAAACAGCAACCTGATTGTTTTAGATCACCACCTTTAGGCCTAGATCACCCACCACCTTGCGGTAATGAGATGTTGTCTTTCTCGCTAATTTTTTATTTTCTCTCTTGAAATTGAATGCTTATTTCTGGTGAGCTCCTTTGTCTTCTCCAGTTTAGTTCCCGCCTTCACCCCAGCACCTCACCATTACCGGCAGAAACTGTACACCCTTACCACTTGTCCTTCTTTTATACGCCTTCTCTTTCTCCCTAACTTCATGCCACTCAAAGTCTTAAGACATCAATCTGAAGAAAATATTTCTAAGCTTGAATGTTGGCAAAACAAAATCTACATTTTAAATTATAGTAATTATCATAAATGATTCCATTAACCACTAATGTGCTTGAATGTTTTATAAATCTTTTTTTAAACACATATAAATTATCTAAAAACTCCTCTTCACAAACATTTAATTTAATTACTACATTCAAAATCTACCTTAAATATTTTTATTCTACTTGATTTTATCAATATTGCAAAACCATTTCTACCTCTCACTTTTTCACTTAAAATACCCAGCAGTCCAAATACATGTGAGCTAAACTCATACTTTAGTGACTATTTTAAAATTCCTTTGCAGTGGGAAAATGCATCGAGTATCAAATATTTAACTTAGCACATAGAGAGACCCACTCTAAAAAGGTAAGGGAAATGAAGAGGAAACACAACCCATTTGTGGAAGGTGGGAACTGCCAATGCACATTATACCTATGCATTACTTTTTTTAATTATTCAGGAGTGCATAAACTCCTTGGCAGAGATTTCAGATCTCTGGGCTTCCATTGACTCTGGATTCTCCTGATTTTTCACTTCTAAACTTTTGTATATGCTGTGGTCCACCTCACAGTCAGGGGCATGGGAGTCTTTTTTTAGGATTACTGTATTACTTATAACACAGAAGTCCTGTAAAATGTGTCCCAAGAAGAATGGACTTTTCCCAGTTGTACAGAGTACCTGGAAAGGCAAAGTAGCTTTTGACTTGGAGTTTTAAAACATCCTTTGTCAATATATGCCCCATTTATTAAATAATAAAATCGGACCTGTCCATTATCTGTTGTTAGACAATGGAAGCGCTTCAGAGCAGACCTGAGCCGGAATGTTCAGGGAAAAAAAATGTATAACAAGTCTCCATTTCATGTTCTATATTTAATAAGTTCAACTCAGCATGTTACTGAGTTGAGCATTTTTCTAAGTACTGATGGCAGAGGGGGTCACAAAATATTTATAAGTGGAATCACTATAACCAGAGAAAGTATAGCATTTAATTGAAACAGTATCCTAAGCAAGCATTTTTTGGTCCAAGTAAATGAAACAGATTGAGTGCTTTCAGAAGTGAGGGGGACTTTTTCAAACTTGTTCTGTACAATTGGTTCCAATTCATGGAGATCCCATGTGTTTCAACCGAGAACTGCATCCCATAGGATATTCGGTGGCTGTGATTTTTTTTCCAGCGATTGATCACCAGGCGTTTCTTCTGCGGTGCCTTTGAATGGACTCAGCAGTTTGTCTAATAGCCCCGTATTTAACCCAGGTGCTCCAAAGAAAGGGTTGCAGACCACTAGTTTGTGCTTGCTATTTTCCAACAGCGAGAGCATCCAGAGAATGGGTGAAATGGCAATCAGTGCTAACGGGGGTGCCGTTGGAACGTGTTGTGTGGGTGCCCTCCTTTGTACCATGCAAGAAGCTAACCTCTGGGCTGCTTACTTATAAGTCGGCTCTTCAGAACCCTAGCTATTCCATAGATGCAATCTCTGGCCAGCTGCTTCCAGAAGGCTTCATGGACCAGAAACCTTGCAAAGTAGTTCTGCTGTGTCCTACGGGGTCTGAGTCAGAATCAGCTGCACAGCAGCCAGGTTTTTGCTTGAATTGTTTGTTGAAAAAGGAGAGCAGTCATTATATGGCATTCCCAACTGAATAATGTGTGAGCCGTACATGTACCCACCGTGAGGTGAGCACCACGCTATTTTAATCTGAAACTGCCAGGAAGTGAGGAGTGTAAATAAATGTTGGCTATCGCTGCCATTACCCGATGCAATGTAAAATGATATACTTATAAAATATTCATACACACATACCACACGTGTGTGCACTTTCCACAGGGTCCAGATATTCCACTTGTTTTTCCCACTGGGGAAAGAGGAATAAACACAGGGAAAAGCCCTCAGAATGTATCCTTTACTTCTTATGCCTTACACGAGAGCATTTAGGGCTGCCCCTGGGATTGTGGTACTGGAGCACCCTTATGGGGAGCTGCTCTAGGCATTCTGTGGCCAGTGCATAAACTCTGCAAAAACAAGAGTCCCTTCATTTGGGAGATCCTCTCTTGCTCTGACCCCCCTTGACCTTCCCTGTGTCTTTTCTCCACTTTGAGGAGCCAAGCTGAGAAAGCGCGGATCTGATTTCCAGAAGAGACTTCACAGTCATAAGCAAGTTGTCTTGCAACAACCTGTTCAGCCCCATGCACTCATTCCCTGAGCCAAGTGTGATCATCCCTTCAACAGTCCCTCTGATGGATTGATCTCAGTCTCTCCTGGACTTCCTTCTGAACAGCCTCCAGACTTTCCGTGTCCATATGATGGGAGGTCTGTGCACTGGCCCATGCAGAGGAGGGTGACTGTCAATTAACACACTCACCCAAGACTGCATGTGCCCTTTGTTTCTCTTTCTGCCACATCACTTGAACTTACTCTCACATAAACCTTCAAAGCCTTCTTCACATTTGCATATGTCAAGCCAAGACATCCAGGGCTTGGGCTTTCAAAAGTGCACTTTAACTATAGTAAATCTTCCATGTATCCCTGTTAGACTTCAGCTGTTGTGATTCAGTCTGCCTTTGCATCTTCTAAAAAGGTCTTCAAGCCCTGACATCTGTCATCTATAAAAATATTAAGCAGGTTACCTGATTCTCATTCTGGACTGAGATGCCTCTTCTCTTGACCCTCTACCTTGGTAGTAATAAAGGATCTCTTAATTATTTTTATATAACTAGACCTGGTGAGAACAGTGGTTAGAGCTACACTGTTACCCGAAAGTTCTTTGGTCGAAATCCACCAGCTTCATGGGAGAAAGATGTGAATATCTGTTTCTTTAAGTAGAACAGCCCATGAAAGTCTATTCTGTGTCATAAGACAGGTATGTGTGGGAATTGATGCAAAAGCAATGGGTTTTCATTTGAGAGTGGGTTGGTATGGGAAGAAGATTACTCATATTTGTGGACAAATGTAAAATAGGTACAAAAAATGCTCTTGAGTTGACTCTAACTCATAGTGACAGTGGCTGTCAGAGTACTCCATCGAGTTTTCAATCTTTAGGGAAGCAGAGTTCTCCATCCCCCTCCTGAAGAGCCACTGTCAGGTTCAAGCTCCCAACCTTCCAGGTAGCAGCAGATCACTTTTAACGAGTGGGCCCCTGGGGCTTCTTCCCCACTGCCCTCTTATTTGAAAGCGGTTGAACACTTGGAATCTAATATGCTCCGAGAGCTGGCAGTGTCACCCAGTTTTTCACCACATACCTTTTGTTTCTGGTCACTATTCCTCTCTTATATCTTACTCATATGCGTTAGTGTCATAATATAGCCTGGAATGTGTTCTCAGCGGGCTACCAGGCCTTGAGCTTCTAGTGAGTCATCTGTTCTGTTTCTACTTCTCGTGATATGGTTAACTTTGCCTACAGTGGTGTGAGGATCTGTTGGCATGTTCTTTTTCCTGAACCATAAGATAACAGAATTTTTCCATTTTCACTTTGAGTTGTACGCTGAACATCTGTATTTGACAGCTCTGCATCTTTGGACAGGAGTCCTGGTGGCAGAAGGGTTAGACACTTGGTTGCTAACTGAAATATAGGTGGTCTGAATCCACAAGCTGCTCCAAGGGAGAAAGCCACTGACTGCTATAAAGATCACAGGCATTCCCTGAGTTATGTACAATCCACAGTGTAAGCCAACCCCTCATTCTTCAAGGACTAACCCCATTATATTTAAAATGTGTAGTACATCTGAGGATAAGTCAGAAAGTGTTGATTACCATGAGCAGTCCAGTTCTTACATTAAAAATAGATCGCAGAGGATTGGATACCAAGGACTTAAGTAGAAAGAAAAATGTTTTGGAAATATTGATGGCAGCATATGTACAAGTGTGCTAAATACAGTTGATGGGTGGATTGTCATAAGATTTGTTAGAGGCCCCCAATAAAATAAAAATAGAAAGTAAACCCAACTACGATTGAGTTGATTATAGCAACTTGTAGCAGCCCTATGAGTTCATGTATGCTTAAAGATTTATTCAACACAGGCAGTTTTACCATGTCTCTGCAATCCATGGGTGGATGCATACAAGTTCTCTCAGGAATATTCTTGCTTGTCTCACTAGGGTGCTTTCCAAAAAACAAAAAAAAAAAAACTGATAAAAGTTGTAGCAACAATTTTTTTTTTCTGACACAGAGTGGGTGGCAGGCCAAATATGTTTGGGAACCTATATAACTTTAAAATTTAGATTACTGAGACAAAACATAGACAGGAAGGTCAGGATAATGTTCCCAACTCAAGGCTAGATGGAAAAAGGTGACAATGGAAGTATACAGTTATTGTCATTTTCTATACTTATTTAATAAGGCTTTGCTTACTTATCACTTATCTTTTTAAAGATGTCTATTTCTGACTTCCATTCAGGAGAGGGGGCTTGCCAAGAGGCAGAGGTAGATGGTGCCTTCTGAGATCATCTGGACCAGTGAAATCCAAGGCAGAGAGGTCACCTCAGAATGTTATGGCGATGTCTTTCAGAATTCTAGTGGGCTCATTTTTAAGGATTCTTTAAGGGTACAGAAAAGTCACAGGAACCTACAGGGAGGAGGTTTTAAGTTTAATGCTGTGTTGGTGAGAAAAGGGCCAGTAATGTTGTGCTGAGGAATTTTTTTTCCCCTCGATGTCCCTGTTCATTCTTCCAAGATGGAACGGGCTAATTTCGTTGAGAAGCCTTACTCTAACCACCCTAGAGCCCTGAGATCCCTTCAGACAGATTTTATTTCCCAGCTCAAAGACATATTTTGAGGAACACAATATGAGTCCCTGAAGGATGCCCACGTTGCCATTTTGGCATGCTATAAATCAGAGGGCCCAGAATTCTTCAAGGAAGGATTAGAGAGATGGAAACACTGCCTTCAGACATGTGTGGCCTAAGTAGAGAATCTATCAAGAATGAACACCTTTACATTTTGATATTCTTAATAAATGGTTCTATGATTTTTCTGTAGTGATACTCTTACTTTACCTTATGCAATGGTTTAATGGTTTTTAGCTTCTTTGTGATATGCATCAAAACATTATTACTATATTATTATGTTGAAGATATTTTGGTGCATTTGGAAGGTCTTTTTTGATATTTTATGCATAGAAATATCTATAGTGTAGTAGCACAAATATTTGACTAACTGATGTTAGATATAAACCATACCTAACTATTCAAAATTGTCAAATTTACATGCGATGTTGTAAAGACAAATTTAGTAGCAATTCATTTATAATTCAAGGGCTGCCTATATAGCCTTTAAAACATATAGGGTAGTTCTGCAGAATTGACTCAATGGCACACATCAATAATTTCATGCATATCTTCCCAAAATTGTGCCTCGAGTGAATCCACATTGATCTCAGAATAAGTTATGATTTGATGCTCATGCTTACTGAGCCCTCTGTTCCCTTTGCTTTGCTGTGCTTTGTGTTGACAGCTCTTAGGGACAGTACGTTACCCTGAGTCATACTTTGAAGAGCCACCTGTCAGGTGAGCGATTGGTAGCAGATCTTCAGGAGTCCTTGAGGGTTGCAAACGGTTAACACGCTCAGCTGCTAATTGAAATGCCGGTAGTTCCAATCTGCCCAGAGGCACCTCAAAAGAAAGGCCTGGAAATCTGCTTCCAAAAACTCAGCCACTGGAAGTCCTGTGGAGCACAGTTCTAACACTTGGGATTGCCATGAGTTAAAATCTATTCTCTGGCAAACAGCTGGTATGTTTTTGGTTATGTTTGTGAGATCTCCTGTTTTTGAGCCCTGGCCACACTGCTGGGTAAGCATTGGACTGCAGACTCAGCTGGGCAAATCCACTGGACACTTCATGAGAGAACTAGGTTATCTGCTCCCTTAAGATTTATAGCCTCCGAAGCCCCATGCAGGGTTGCTAAAACTCAGAAATTACTCAGTGACCGTGGGTCATGGTTACTAGGACTTTTACGACATCCCCATACTTCCTGCGCACACGGCCCTCCTCTTCTCCCTTGCTGACACTTCTTTCTACCTCTGTATAAGCAGCCTGCAAACAACTCTTTGCTGTTCTAAAGATCTCTGACTCGTATGATTGTCCCTGATGCCTTCATACCATTCTGCTTTACATAAACTACAGCAGATATCAAACAGGGCACACATATTTTCACTTCATGAACACTTCAGAAGAACAACTTGCAGTCTTGGGCAGTTGCTAATATGCCAGTCACTGATGGGTATCCTTGGGAAAGCAGAAGAATTAAATTCCCTTTACCTTTGTAAGATCTAGCCAGCATAGGGATATGCTTGGCCTTCTGTGTAGCTTTCCAATCACAAAAATTCTTGGCTGGCATTGACCCCAGTGGCTAACATGCCAAAATCAGTGACTTTTCTGTACTCTTGATTGCTCTGATTTCATTTTTCAAGACCACAGGCGCACGATTTAAAGTAAACCCAGGCTAAGAAATGCAATGCTCTTCAAAGCTGGGTTATGTGGTGTCTGGAGCTTCACACAAAGACTGGAGTGCAGTGAGGACTGAGTGAGTTTGCTTACATCTGGAAGACACACACTTCCAATCAGATTCTACAGACTGAAAACCTACAGCACACTACTTTCTTCTTGCTTCCTTTACCTCCCTTCACTTAATGTGCCATGTGCCTGGCAGCTTGGAAATGTGAGTAAGAGCTCCTAAATCTAAGGTTCCTCTGCATCCCAAGTCTCAGGGACGAGCATTTGGAGAATTCCTCTTGGCTTGCTTCCTCTGAAAGGTTGTGCACAATCCAAGGAGCTTGTGAAACACAAGAGGAGAGAAAGAGAATAAGGTCAGCCTGCGAGGCGTTCCTCACTTTTGAGGTCTAAGAGATCACTGGTAGGACTAAGGCCTCAGTTCTCAGTAGTTTATTGCATTTATAATTTTACTTTCTTCTTTTGGTAAGCTTTGCTCCAAAAACCAAATGGAAAATTCATGGTGGTGTAATGGTTAGCAGTACAGACTGCAGATTTCCTGTAGTCACCTCCCAGCTCTGCCACTTACTAGCTTTATGATGTCAAGAGAGTTGCTTGACCATTTTGTCCCTCAGATTCTTCAACTGTAAAATAGGGTAATATTAGTACCTCCCTTATAGGGTTCACGGTGACCCTGTCTGGAAGATAGGGTCACCCCTGAGAGTTTCCAAGACTAGCCCTTGACGGGAGTAGAAAATGTCATCTTTTTCCCACAGAGCAGTTGGTGGTTTCAAATTGCTGACCTTAAAAAACAGTCAGCAGACAAAGGCATTGTCACCCATGCCACAGAGTCACTGTGAGTCAGAGTTGACTGAAGGCAAAGCGTTTTTCTTATAGGGTTCTTCTGAGAATCAACTAACAGTACAATCGAAATGCTTGTGTGCCAAATCATAAACATTATTGTGGTTGGACAGATCCTCTATCTGGGGAAGAGTTACATTTGGATTGGATTCACTGTTCTACTCCAACTTCTCTTCTGTTAAACCATTTAATTCTCACGATGCCTGTTAGACAAGAACCATCTTTACAGGTGAGGAGACAAAGGCACAGAAAAGACTTGATTAATATCTTGGAATTCACAAACGATGACATGGAAATTCCCAGCTGGTTATTTCGATGCCAGTGCCTGGACTGTGAGACTTGAAATCAAGAGGCATGTCTTGAATGAAGCAACTTGTGGGTTTCATTTGACATTGTTACTTGTCGGACCTGAGCAAGCAGGAGTGTGCCCCGGGAGATGCATTGAAACACGGATCACTGGTCCTCAGCCCCAGAGTTCCTGATTCCTGAGGTCTGGGGTGGACCTAAGAATCTGTTTTTCTAATGTTTTCCCGTGACACTGGTGCTACCGGTCTTGAGAATTACTGACTCAAAAGGTTGGTCCTGAAATAAGTAATCTCGATGGTCATTGAGTTTTTAGATTATTTTACTTGACAAAACTTACCTGTCTGTAAAAACCATAATTAAAATGATAACTTTCAGGGTAACTACAATCTCACTAAGTTACTACAGTATTGATTTCTCAATACTTCATCAGTCAGTGTTTCAGAAACATGCAAACTATCTCTTGTTTTCTTTTTTGGGGGAAAATATCAAAATGATGCAAACATTACCCTAAATATAACTTATAGGAAGTAAGCAAGTTAATACTATTATATTGAGTAATACCATCAATTCACCTCCTCCCCACCCCCAAACCAAAAACCAAGCTCATTGCCAAGTTGATGCCAATTCATAAAGACCCCACAGCAGCGGTTCTCAACCTGTGAGTGGAGACCCCTTTGGGGGTCAAATGACCCTTTCACAGGGGTCACTCAATTCATAATCGTAGCAAAATGGCAGGGATGAAGTAGCAATGAAAATAATTTTATGGTTGGGGAGGGGAGGGTCACCACAACATGAGGAACTGTATGAAAGGGTCGCTGCATGAGGAAGGCTGAGAACCACTGCCCTATGGGAAGGGAAGAACACCCTCTTTGACTTTCAGAGAGGGCGACCCTTTCCAGAAGTAGGAAGTGCGCTCTTTCTCAGGAGCAGCAGCTGGTGGCTTCCAACTGTTGACCTTTCCTTGAGCAGCCCTACTGGCAGTCCCAGCGCAAGGGTTCCCCGCCCACCCCCAATTCAGCAGTGCATTTCCCCCCCTTTGAAAAGTGATTCCCAAACTCTTACATTTAAGAAATCCTGCCTCTGCTTTAGGTCACAGGGTTTCATTTACATCATCATGAAAAAGGAATTAGGATGAGTGCATTCCAGAGAAACAAAAGTATTGCAAGAGTCTGCAGTCAGGAATCTGAGCTTTGTGCAGTTTGATTATTAATGTTTACTTGAAATAAGGAAAGATCATATGGTAATATGAAGATACTTTTTCTGACGTGATAAATTCTCATTAGGGATTTTGCCAAAGATATTGACATATCTTAGGGCGTTGGGTAGAGGGTAGTAGTGGTTCATTTTCCATGCCAGGCTCATTCACTGCCCTTGAGTCCATGCCGACGTACAGCAACCATGTAGAAGTGGGTAGAACTAGCTGCCCCTGTGAGTTTGCCTGAAACTCTTAATTCTGTATAGGAGTGGAAAGCCCGATTTTTCTCCTGCAGAGAAACTGGTGGTTTTGAACTGCTAACCTTGGGGTTAGCAGCCAAATGCATAACCATCCACCACCCTGCCAAACAGCCAGGTTTTAGACCTACCCACTGCACCTCATGTGCATGCATCGCTTGTCGTCCTGTGGAGGCTTACATACTGCTGGGAGGCTGCACAGATTCCCACTGAACACACAGACCAGGAAGGAAAAGCTGGCAATTTACATCCAAAAATAAGTCAGCGATCCAAAATCCTTGAGTTAGGCCCACAACTAACAGTGGCAGCAGGGGAATGGATTCTGTGACCCCAAACTCAACATTATATGGGACTAAGGAAACTCCATCCTCTGGAGATGTGTAGAAGTCAAAATCTCTCACTCCTGAAATACCCCAAGCTGTGGCCTTTATCTGCATAAAGTAAGGTTGCAGCTTTACAATGGGAACTTTATGGATCACCTCGCATGCATTTTCAGACACTCCCATTTGTGCCTCTGGTGAGGGTAGACAAGTCATTCGTATGGCCATCTATTGCATGTCAGCCATCAACCCCCTGAAGGTGAACACATCCCAGCCCCAGGTGCTCACCTCATCGACTGCTAAGACCCCACTGTTTAGTAGCACTCTGCATCTGTTTGATTGTCTTATTGCTACTATGCTGTTTCTTTCTATCTTTCTTTTTTTTTTTGCAATGACACTGAGTGGCCTCCTGTATTGTTTCTTTCAGCCAGTAATGTTAAAGTAGAAAATCAGAGTGATGAAGAGAATGGGCATGCCTGTGAAATGAATGGGGAAGAATGTGCGGAGGATTTACGAATGCTTGATGCCTCAGGAGAGAAAATGAATGGCTCCCACAGTGACCAAGGCAGCAAGGCTTTGTCAGGAATTGGAGGCATTCGACTTCCTAACGGAAAACTAAAGTGTGATATCTGTGGGATCATTTGCATCGGTCCCAATGTGCTCATGGTTCACAAAAGAAGCCACACTGGTAAGGCTGGGCATAGTTTTTTCTTTAGCGTCTTGGAAAAGGTCACGGGGTGTTGGAAGAGGCAAATATTGTGTTATAGCTTAGTGGTTTGGAGCATTTGCAAATCGACCGACACAGCTGTTATTATTCACAGCGATTGCGGGATGATTGACTATTATTGGCTGCTATTGCAACTGATTGACTCCAAGAAGGGAGGCATGCACTTCTTATCTTGCAACATACAAGGACTTCTGATCATGTACCAATTCTACCCAATAAATTAAAGCAATAACTGAAAGAATATTAATGGCATCATACTGTTATAAGCCTTGCTATTGTAGGTATTATAAATTGTACATGCTAAATAGTTTCAACTACACTCTTGTGTTTCATATCATTCTTAAGAAACCCAAAGAGGACAAACATATTGACTGATCAAAATGTACTCTTCAGACTTTCCACTGAGAAGTCACTTAGTAAAAATATGTATTTTAATTAGATTCACACTAACAAACCTTGGCTTTTAGAAACATTGACAAATTATGGAATGGTAGCATAATTTAGCTTCCCAGAAAGTGTTCATATCAGCTTTCAGAATGTCTCATCCTAACACTAGTGAGATTTTTTTCATAAAATTATTTCATTGCCACCTGTATTTATCTGAAATTGGTAAACAATGTAATGCCAGAAAAACCTTCCTTCATTGGGTGTCTGATTGAAAACTTAAGACATAGAGTAGCATCTGATCATCTGCCTGCAAATGAAAAAGTGGGGTCATGATAGTTACATTCTAACTTATACTGTGTTCTCAACTTCTGAGCTATGGTTAAGTACAGGGTAGACTCAACTGGTTCCCAGTATGCCCGACTCCGTGCATCCCGGGCAGGCATTTGGGTTGAACTGTCAGATAGTTTTCTAGCAAAACTGTTGAGTCACTGCCACTAATGGTACAAAAATCTTAGAAATAAAATATTAATGGGGCAAATTTTGCCTCTTCTTTCAATGGAAAGCTGTCCTAATGTCAGACATTATAGTGCATGAAGAGCATAGAATATGTACTCCCTGACCCAACTCTGCCTATAAGGTTGCACTAGCAGGTCTTCTTCAAACTAGTATGTGCCACAAAGTACTGGGTTGCGGGGAGGGGGATGTGGAAATACCATACTTTGGAGATACAAAAGACTTTATAGGATAACCTCAGGGAAATACCTGAAAATCAGAACCTAATTTAAGTTTCACTTGGGGCCAAAGAAATGTATGTTTATCAAAATTAAGCAGGGATTCAGAAAATCCATTGAGAAAGAAATGCGGGGGTATCCGATAATACATGTCTTTTTGCAGATACAATTTTTATATTTGAATCAAGGTAGTTTCTAAAATTATGAAACTCATTCGTAATCTATCCAGAAAAACCTAATGTGTTTTAGTGTTAAAATTTTACTTATATAATTAAGTATATTTTGCTTTTCCCAACAATCTTTTGCTTTTCCTGAAAATTCCAATTATCCAGTGAAATAGACATGTCACACCCAGGCCTAACTAAAAGCTTGTGGAAGAGTAATCACGTTCTCCCCTTTTGTAATGATGTGGAAATTAAAGTGAAAATAGGATACCCTGTGACAGACACTTCACAGAATGCGCCGGGACCCATTTTTATACATTCCTGATGAAGGAATAAACCTCACAAATGAATTACTTTCCTGCTAATTCATGTAAAGCCTGGCCGTACGGTGAAAATTCTCTTAAATAAATATTTGATAAATGAATCAAATTCTGGCATACTAAATTGCCAAAATATAATGACTGCCTGACCTGATAAAAAGAATAATTACATTTAATGAATAAGCCTGCCAGGGACAGATATGCAGAGGAGCACCTGCCTGACGCTGCCCATTCCTCTTCAACATAGTGGCGGGATGCCAAGTGTTTCTGTTATGCCTAGTTCTTCTAGTTTTGCAGAATGAGGAAATTCCCGAAAAGTAGATCTCTTTCAGCAATTGAATCATTCCTGCCTTGGCCGTTATATAAATACAATTTTTAAAAAACTGAAACCTGAACTCATAGGCCATATGTTATAGGACATAGCCTTTATAAGGCATTTCCGCTTGCATAAGTATAGAGGCCACAGGTAAATGCAGAAAGGACCCTGGGCAAGACTCAGTTTGAATCAGCAGCGATACTAGCAATGGTTTCCTTTTCCTGGGTTCTTAAAGAGAGAGTGGTCTGTCCACCAGCTGCCCCTTCCCTGAGCTTTTGTAAATGTAAAGCATTTTTAGAGCAGTGGTTCTGGTACTCTAAAGGGCATGGAAGTCCATATGGGTCTTGTAAAAGTGCCGAGTCCGCTCAGATTCTGGGATGAGCTCGGAGAAGTACCCCTCGTCTGTGCCTGAAGACTGCAGGGGCTGCCCACACAGGAGCGCAGTAGGGACCTGCAGTTGAGTAGCCAAGTGCTAATCATACCATTTAAAGATGGTCTGTCCTTTGGGAGCCTGGCTATGATATAGCCTGTTGTCTCCTCTGCAGAAGCGAAGCCTTGCACCACAGCCTTGGTTTCTCCTCCACCAGCCTACAGGGTGAAGGCAGTTTGCCAGTTCCTTCCCTGACAGCCTGCCAGGATGAAGTGGGTGCCATTTCCTACCACTCGAACTCAGACCCTCTGCACCCATCCCTATGTTGTGTGCAATCCTGTGTTTTATGGCCCACGTTTTCTAAGTGGGTCATTGACATCTCCTACTTTACTCTTCACCTATGTATTTTTAACTGAAGGGAAAATGTAGTACCTCTTCCTCCCCTCTCTGAGATTTGACCAGGGTAGTATCAAAGAAATATGAAAAGGGGAAAAAAACAAACCTACCATGTGATGCGGTTCTGACGGATCATAAAGATAAGAAGTAGACAGTGCTTATTCCGTATGGCTCACAGGGTGTGAGCGCCGCACATGGCTCTGTCACATTGCTGCCCACGTTGGCGTGGTGCTTGGGGCAATCACAACTCTTGAGCAAATTCTTTAAATTCTGAGTCCATTCTTTTATCCCCCATTTTCTCATACATTCTCAGAAATCCTATTTGATAGAGGTATATATGAAAACCATCTATTTTTTACCCAAAGTTATTAAATGACTCATATATTCTTATAGTGGACCCCTGACATACAGCTCTATGTAGTAACTGGGATTAAAAACTAGACTTAATAATCATTTTAAACTCTTCACTCCAATTCAGTAACAATAAGATCCTAGCAAAGTTTTTATCCTCCTTAGCCCCAGTAAACAGGAAGTTGACTCGCAGAAGGCAAGCAGTTGGCCCTTAGCTACGTGGACATAACCCCTTGTCTGGCACAACCCCTGGGAGGAAGCCAGCTTTAAGTACAGCACTCCTTTGAAACTTTAGAGGAGACTCTCTTCAGAAGTCCCTATGTTGTACAATACATATTCATGCCAGCACAGGCAATCAGAAGCAAATAGATTTCCAGTAAACCTTGCCAGCAGGGATAAAGACACATGGCACAGCAGGATGCACAAGGGCTGTGTAGTCAAATTAGAAGACAGATTTTATTCTCTAAGAAATGGCCACTCTTGTTTCTCTCCTGCCTTTCCTGTTGAGAGCAGGCATGGGTGTGATCATTTGCCCTCAGCAAAGGTTCTAGCTTCACTGTGATCCCACTTCCTGATTTCCCTCGAGTCCGGCAGACCTGGCAGATCATGGCACTCCAACACCTTGCCTGGTAGGAAGGGATAGGCACACTACCTAGAAAATGGGTTTGCTTGCTCACGAATCACTGTCACCAGGATTGCCCCCAGTATTCTCGTGACATACGCCTCAGCTGGCTCTTTCCCACCAGCCCAAGGTTCCACCCCATCCAAATGAGAGCCCAAAGCTGGAAAGAGGATCATTTCCTTTTATCCGGTCTGAGACTTCCTGCACTCTGCACACGGTGATCCGCCTTTTCTTTTTTCTTTCTTGTCCACGTGAAGTTAAACGCATATCTACATATATGCAAACCAATGAAGGGCTGGCTGGAAGCATTTCTAATGAACAATTAAATGGTTTCTCGGTTGAACATTCCTCAGTGTTACATGGCAACCAGCTATTTGAACCCGCACTCCATTCAATATCTGCCACGCATAGGCACTGTAACCCAGAGGTGATTAGTTTGCCCATTGCCTCCCGACCTGTTTCCTCACTGATCAGTGAAATTCAATGTCAATATGGATTTGGAGGAATACCAAATATCTCCGTAGTATCAAGATCTCTACTGTCAGTATGAAGTACCTTTTCATGGTGTCTCAACACCAGAAATGATGGTCACACACCACACTTCCTTTAAATAATGCATTTGGGTTTTTTTTTTTAAGTGAATAGTTCCTTAAACCTAACATGCATTACCTTTTTAAGAAAGAGTTGAAGGAAATACTCTCTTAGAGTCCATGAATCGGGACTCTTTTATAGGACAATGGTGTATTTCTTTTTCTTAGACACCCTGTGTTCCTTTGTTCGATCCAGAATATACGGACATGAGCTACCACACACATGAGGCTCCAACATTAGTTAAGAATTGCAGTAGCTCCACCCCTGAAAGAATTCCTTAAACTAAATTGCATCTTTTAGAAAATTTGTACTTAAAATATAACTTGGCTATGGACAAACAATAACTTAAAGATTTTAGGATTTGTGAGGAAAGAAAAGGCTAGATATCTCAACGCTGATGTTCAGGCCCTGCCACAGGGAGACGCGGGACTTTTCTTCGGAAGCTGTTGAGCTTCCTTCACCGTATCTTAACTTCTCATTTTATTCACCCTCTCTCTCGCTCTCTCACCCTCACACTCCCTCTCTGTCTCTTCCCTGATTTGCCTGCTTAGGGACAGACAGGTAATGGAGAAGAAATTGAAAGGGAAAATACAGGGAAAATGTAAATGAAAAGAAGTTATTATAACTGTTATAATGAAGTGCCTTTCATTTAAATATAAGAATGTAACGCTGAAATGAACTTGTGATCCTGAAATGCATTTTTAATGAGTTTCCTTTTTATTTTGCTGCTTCAGTGGCATATTTTAAAGACCCTTTGAAAAAAGCCACATTAAAAACCCCACCAAATGCCACAACACGCAAAATTGGATATTGGTTTATTCCAAAACTGCTGATCAGGAAGAGTGGCTCTTCATCACAAAATGTTGCAGTCACTTTATTTAAATGAGTTTGAATTTGCATTGTGATGTGCCATTCTGATTTAGGGAAAAAAAATTAGATTTTCAGATCAAATTGACCCAACCAGTGAAGCGTTAAGAAGCTGGCAGGTTTAGTCTGAAAGCCTCATGTTCTATCAAACCTGCAGCCGGTGGAAGTCACAGAGCACCAGTGGGGACAACTTTCTCACTGAGATCCCTCCTTGTTCCCGTGTTAGAGTTTTGTTCTCACACACCTCTCTCCTCCTCCTCCTCCTCCTCCTCCTCGCAGGAGAACGCCCTTTCCAGTGCAATCAGTGCGGTGCCTCCTTCACCCAGAAGGGCAATCTCCTGCGCCACATCAAGTTGCATTCTGGGGAGAAGCCCTTCAAATGCCACCTCTGCAACTATGCATGCCGCCGGAGGGATGCCCTCACGGGACACCTGAGGACGCACTCCGGTAGGTCCCCTGGGCATCTTGGTTGCTGGGCGGCCCCACTTTGCCAAGGTGGTGCCTGGGTCTAAGGACATGGTCCTCCTTGGTCAGCCTCAAAGTTTCACCCCCAGTGTGCAGTCCTTCATCTGGTATTGTCTGTCATTTATATTGCAAGGTGGTTCTGGGTGGCTTGAATGGTTAGCACATGTAGCTGCTAACCAAAAGGGTCAAGACCACTGAGAGGTACCGAGGAAGAAACACCGGGCAGTTTGCTCTCCAAAGCATCAGTCTCTGAAAATCTCAGAGCACACAGTTCTGTCTGACACATGCAGTTATCAAGAGTCAAAGTT
This sequence comes from Nesogale talazaci, assembly GCA_004026705.1. Classification (NCBI taxonomy): domain Eukaryota; kingdom Metazoa; phylum Chordata; class Mammalia; order Afrosoricida; family Tenrecidae; genus Nesogale; species Nesogale talazaci. The sequence continues at coordinate 54,947 of PVJH01008755.1, read as the reverse complement.
GACCCAATAGCACCTGGTATCGAGTGGTTCCACTGATGAGATCTGCTCCCTTCTACCCTCATCTGCTCTGCTTTTCTCTAGAAACTAGAGGAGATGGGCTAGGGTATGTACTCCCCTTTCCTCTCTCACACACATGAGCATCAGGAAGCACTACGTAAGGTAGAACATTGTAGAAGAAGGTCCTCATTTCATTTTGTCACATAATTGGGTTTCTGAAAAAACTTCTCCAGCTGGACTTTTTACAGGGAGCACTGCTAGTGCCCAAAACATTTCCAAATACATTTCTTAAGGTGGATTGTTAAAGCACATTCATTACTACTTGGTGCAGAGTAGTTTTAATGTAGGAATTGAAACATTTTCTTTGCCAACCTGAGAGAGAGAGAGAGAGTTGATTAGGACCCTCAGATATCTGTCGCTTTCTGAATGAATTACTGAGGCTTGACTCCCTGCTCTTTGGCCCCCATACCAGAAACTAGTGAAAGCCCTCGTTAGGAAGGCTATTTTGGGGCTGTTGCCAGATTTGGGATGACAGCAATGCCTTTTAGCATGAGATAATAATATAACATATACCCACACAATACAGAGGTCTCAGATAGATCATATTTTGCATAAATGCTCAGCAATTCTCTAAAGTCTCCCCACCTGTGAAGCAAATCCAACTTTAAATTAAACCTTCTGCTTCCAGAGAAATCTCCATCAGTGCTTCATTATTAAATATCTTTTATAATCTGTAGTCTCAAACTTTAGAGAAAGAGTCATTCTTGGCTAACCGTCTGCTCATATATTTGTCGTTGAGGTTGGCCTTTGTGATCTGACAGCACAGGAGTTTTCCCACAACCCTCAGGCAATAATAGTTGAGGTGGTATTTGCAACCTGGGAGATTTCTGGGGCTCATGTTCTTGCTCTCACAGAGTTTACGGTCCCAGTCAGCTGTTCAGCACTTCTGTGGAGCATCTGCTGTGAGCAAGGCCTTCAGGGGACAAGATGCTTCAGAACACTCCCTCTACAGTTTGCCATCCACAGGAAAGCCTACGAAAGAGAAACCTTCCCTGAGGAGGATAAGGCCGATGTGTTCCTTTAAGAGAGTTTGCATGGCCTCGGTCCATTTCTTTCCCCCCCAAAAATGATGGGTGTATTTTAGCAGACAGGTTTTAGAGAACTCTTCTTCTTGTTCATCTCTTTGTCCCACATTACCAGGCACTTCCAGGAGCTGGATCTTTTGTGGGGAGAAAGTTCTACAAAGTAAAACTGTATGTGTTAAAGACAACAACTGAAACATCTTAAAGAAGGGCAACAGGTGTTAAGAAGCACTTCCAGGAGGTTGAGGGACGTGTGTACACACTGAAAGTTATGTTTCTCAAGTTTACCTATAAAGAAGTTCCAAATGAATGTGCCATTTCCTTTGTGACCCTAGAAAGGGGTGTGGTACAATTCTTGCAAATGTTGGTGAGCAGTGCCAGACTGTTGGAGACAAGATCGAGAGGGATCAGGGAGAGCTCCTGAGTGTCCAGTTATGTTACAGATGCCCAACTAGACCTTCTCCTCCTTTCCCATCTTCTTCTCACTATTAAACATGGAAGCAACTTCCATGGATCCTCTGAATTGGAAAATCATGACGTTTGGGGATCTTTAAATCTTCCCCACAATGAGTGAGATCTTAAGGAACTACATTTCCCACAAATCATGACAGGCCACTATAGATGGTCAGTGTAGTGTGAGGGCTGCTGCACCTATTACACATTCTCAAGGCTAGGAAGAGGCTTCCTGTCAATGGGCAAAGACAAGGATAATATGATAGGGAATATATTTAAATGTCGACCTATGCTAATTAATGTTGTCCTACCCTTTGCTAAAGGTGGATAGGGTAATTAAATGATGAACAAGACCCTCACAGACTTCAAATGTGATCATTCTATAGTTTGCCAGTGACCAAACAGATGATTGTGACAAAGGAGTGGGGAGGGGTAGGGTGAAGCTTCATATTGCTAAAAATCTCAATAGGTGGGTATTTTATTGATTATAATACTCTATTCAAGTTGGTAGGAAGCATAGCTCCCATGTAGGAAGAAAACACAAATTCTTGTTCATTTAAAGTGGTGTCATGCTCTATTTTTCCCCTTCTGCAAAACTAGCAGCATTTAGTGCTGTAACTATGATTTAATGTTATGCTAGCTGCTTGCCTGCTTATTTCATTCGAGGCATGTTGGCATCTGGCCCTAAGTATGACTAATTACCTGAGTAACTATATATAGCAGGTGGTGGGCTATGGACAGTTTGTTTCTGTTATGGATCCACTGGTGAGCAAGTGAGTAATCATATAGTGAGAAAATCCAGGGATCACTTACTATGGTGATCCTGTCATCATCAGTGACGCCATCACCACCCTCATGGGAGTGATCTGTACTCTAAAAGCATCTTCAGTACAATCAAGCCTTTGTTTGGCAAAGTCAGATATGGCCACAATCTATTCCACTGTGGCATTACCACTTATCTATTCCATTAAAAGCCATGATTAAACCTCACAACTTTCCTTGCCAACTAGTTATGGCCTAAGGTTCCAGAGGTCAACATATTAATGGAGATTTGGCTATAGAATTTGCCCTATATTGAATATGAAAGTAGTTTGGTTGATCTTGCAGGGTAGAAAGGGAATCCCCTTCCTTTCTTCACTGTTTGCCTTGGAAGGTATAAGCTTGGTTAGGAATGTCCTTTCCTGCAGCAGAACATTATACCATTGTTTCACACAAAGGGCAATACCATACACTGGCTGCACTGGAATGATGATGGGGGGTGGTGGCTGTAAAAACATATAAACTGAACTTTATCACAGATTATAGGCTATAGTACAAAAGTTTTCAATTGCCTTAGGGATACTGAGTAAAGTTTTCTGTTTTCTGAAAAATGAGGCAATTTACAAAATTAGTTTGGGAACCTATGGTACTCTAAGATACACTGAATTCTCATGCTTTCAATAACCATGTTTCTTATATTCCTGGGATAAAATCAATCATTTGCTCAGAAGATGGCTACTTAGATGCCATAGGAGCCCCAGAGGCACACATTGGTTAAGCGCTCAGCTTCTCTAACCCACACTACTAACTTAAAGTGCTGCCTATTTCACAGGGAGGTGTGGGAGGGAGGAGATGTAGTCATCTGCTTTCGAAAGGATTACAGGCTTGTTGACCCTAAGAAGCAGATCAACTCTGCCCTCTAATCTCTCTATGAGTTGGTATCCACTTGACAGCTGTGAGTACGACATTGATAGAGACAGGTAGTTTTGATCATGGTATTTACTAAAGTTAAGACATTTCAAATAAAGGTCAGTTAAAGACTCTGCATTCCATTAATGCCTTAAAACCAGCTCAATAAAGTGCTGTCTTAAGCAATATTTTATATTTCAGCATTACTTCTGGTATTGGGAGTGTATCACTTACTATAGATAAAGGAGAGATCACTTTCTTCATCTTATAAATGTTTCAAAAGTCCAGTTTTGATTTTCATGTCAATCTTGTTAAATCACAGTTTCTTTTCATATAGGGAAGAGGTAATTGGTATGTGCACACACATGCCCGGGTTCAAACACACACCAGACGCCACTCCATTAAGTCAATTCTGGTTCCTTACTGACCCCAGAGGACAAAACAGACTGCTCTTAGGGTTGCTGGGGCTTATATCTTCATGACACATGGCGGCTTACCTTTCTTTGCAGAGTAACTGAGGGGTTTGAACCACCACAGTTTGCGTTAGTAGTCCAGTACACAAACCACTGCACCATTGTATTATCACAGTCGGTTCTGTTGAGCAGAGCTGATCTAGACATTAGGTTGAATAGAGCGGATCCAGAAATGATGTAGTGATAATGAATGGCTTTTGGGGAGACAGCATAGTTTTTCCTTGACAAAATAATAAAATATACTTTAGAAATAAATGTTCTTTGCATAAGGCATATTATCTGCCATGGTTTCTTAGAGACCTGTAGTTCTGTTTCTAACATAGGACTGAAGTTTTTCTGCAACAGCTTAGACCAAGGTTGCATTTGAGCCAGTGCTGGTGCTGTCCCAAGCCTGGCCCCAGCATCGATCTGGCCCAGAACCTGAAGCTCACCTTAGAGGGGAAGCTGAATGTAGCCAGCTGACACAAAATCTCCCTAAGGCTCTCCCTGGTTGTTCAATATTCCCATTATAATATTACCTTGGTTGTTTCTTGTAGTTAAAATAAAGGCTTCAATTAGGGCATTCAGAGGTCATTAGTAAGTACAGTGGGCAAGTTAAGAGGAAGTAAGAGCCACATGAATTAGTGGTAGCATCAAGGAACCACCTGGGCAGTCCCATTTTTCAATTCAGTCATTTCGACCAAGTCCATAATGCTTTTAGCTCTCAAGAGTAGAGTTTGGGGTTTAGTTGTTCACTTTTTTCTTCATAAGTGTGTTGCATGCATTCCCATGACACGTAAGGCCAGCATTTAATTAGGGTCTTGAACTCCATTGTGTTTTCTGCAGTTGGTAAACCGCACAAATGTGGATATTGTGGCCGAAGCTATAAACAGCGAAGCTCTTTAGAGGAACATAAAGAGCGTTGCCACAACTACTTGCAAAGCATGGGTCTTCCCGGCACGCTGTACCCAGGTAAGCACGGAGAGCTGGCAGGGACCCTGGAGCCGGCACGCTCTCTTCAGCAGACCAATGAAGAGGGCTGTCCACACATGGTTTTGGAAGCATAGCCGGAGGTCTGCCTTGCCACCACTACCGGGACGAAAGAGGGACAGTGCTGACAGTTTCATGGTGCACACTTTGTGCTGTCTTATCTTATCAGTTAAGTGCTTCTCTGACCCATCCTCACCTCACCTCTCGAGCATGGCATGAGTATTTCCCCCTCTTGCCCTGTAAGCAAACCTGTAAGGTAGTAATGATGCTCCAAAGGTGTAGGATTTATACTGTTGCTCATGTGATTTGCTTGGTGTTTTTGTTTGCTTCTTTTAATTGGGATTAATAACACCCATCATTCCATATTTCATTCATGTCCCGAAGAATTGTACATTTGCTACCAAAATCAATTTCCAAACATTTTTTTCTATATGGGCCCCTTGATGCCCTCACCCGCTACCACCTTCCTACCCCACTCCCCAAAAACCCTTATTCCCCCTGCTGATTGAAGGTTCGTTGGTCCTGGTTTTCATATATTCCTCCCCCCCCCAAAAAAAAAAAATAGAAAAAAATACACATACGGCAACTTCAAGAAGATGATCTCCAAAAACATAACACTCCTGAGATACCCCCTACTATGTACAATCAAAACCTAAACAAACAAACCCTGAAGGCATAAGATTGTGGTAACTGTATCAGGTCCAGTATGCTTCCTAGGGGAATCTGCTAAATTATGAACGTCCAAGCTGTTTTTCTTCATCAGCTTAGGCCAAGGGCATAGTATTCTCACCAGCTTGGCATCTGAGATTGAAGTTTGTTATAGCTCTGTATTTTACATATATTTTTACCCTGACAGCCCATAGTCAGGAGGCTGTCAAATGATTAAACCAAAGATTGCTTTTTTCCTCAGAGCGTCAGTGTTTGCTTGTATATTGCATAACAAGCTCGCACTTGATTCTAATCTTAGATAATGTAAAGCGAAAGATGTACAGAGAGTGCTGAAGAAGGCGAGGTTTACTCAGAGGATGGCGGTATGATTCAAAAGTGCCTTTCTAACTTTTTCAGAGAGAGGGAATTTATAAATAGCTCAACTGAAGCTCACCTCTTTCATCACACAATGCATTTAGCACTACTGCTCACAGAATTATCATTGGACCCAGGGGTAGATGTTAAATAGTTGAGAATTTATTAAGCCTCATCCAGATTTCTGACTTGATAGATTGTTCTTAAAGGAAAATTCACCAGGGCACACTTAGATTAAAGGCAGGTGAGAGCAAGGAGAAAGGAGTGGTCACAGTGGGGTCCTAGAGACTGGCTCGCAAGAATCCTGGTGTGGAGAGGCAGTGCATGTGTGGTATCGAGAGCTCTGTGATTCCCGCAGTGGCTTGTCCACCAGTTCACTAGGAAATGGGAGCTGACACTTGTACTCTCTTAGTCTTAATCTTCTCCTCCATGAAATGATGAGTTCTCATTAAATTATCTTTTCATTTTCTTCAGAGTCTAAGTTTCTTTCTAAAATAGAAAGGTTTCAGAGATGAATGGGAGAGGAGAAACTGTAAAAAAAAAAGTATATGTAGGTATATATGTATATAGTTTATATGATATGTACACATATAAAGGAGTGGTTACCCCCCCCCAAAAAAAAAAAACGGGATTGTGCTGGACAGAGTGGAGCTTTCGTCATATGCATTTTCCCCACTAGGTGAGCTTCAAGCAACTCTCTGAGTTAGTACACCCAGTGGTGTTACCTGGGAAGGTTCTCTCTGGTCACAGTGGATTTTTTCGTAAAGTCAGTTTCCATGGAGCCTCGTTTTTTGAGATGGTTGATTAGAGAACAGCATGTGACTATGAGATTTTGTTTCCTGCTAGAGAAAAATGCCACAGAAACTGTTGAGAATTTGAACACAACTTGCAAGGATGGCAGTATGGGAAAAACTCAAGTATACAAGTGATTTTTTTCCTTTCAAAAAAAGTGAAATATCAATTAAATGACAAATCTTGTTCTGGATGCCCATCAACTTCCCAAGCAGATGAAAACGTCAACTCAAAGTGCACTTGGAGTTCGTTCCACCAGATCAGACTGTTAATCAAGCTTTCTATTTAGAGGTTCTGAAAAGATTGCTTAACAGTGTGTGTATAACAAAAGGCCTAATTTGTCGCAGACAGACTGCTTTTGCCATCACAACAATGCACCTGCTCACACAGTCATCTCAGTATGCCAGTTGTGGCAAAACAGCATGCCTCTCTTGTCCCACACCTGACTCACCTGAGATCACTCCCTGTCATTTCTTTTTGTTTCTGTGAATGAAGAGAGACGTGAAAGTATAGTAATTTGACAGCATAGAAAAAGCAAAGAAAAAAACAAGGGAGGTGCTGTCAGCCATCCAAACACATGAATTTGAAAAATTGTTACAAAAATGGAATCGCCGATTCGACAAATGTATTAAGTGTAATGGAGGGTACTTTGCAGGTTATAAGATTGTTTTGTAACAAAATTTAGATGTATAGTTTTTTGGGGAAATTTTGGGGGATTTTGGTACTCCTTCATATGTATTTAAGTCACTATTTTTTTTTGCGGGGGACATCACTGCCTCTGGTGGTCATGGGCACTCTCCAGTGCTGCTCCTGAGAGCCGCCGCTGGATTCGAACCGCCAGTCCCATGGTCTGCAGTCCCACACTCAACCACTTAACGCCACTGGGGCTCAGCCCCTTAAGTCACTATTGATCTGTGATCGTATGCCAGACAAGGCGATGAAAAGATGAGATTGGTTGCATTCCTTTGTGTTTCTGATAAGTTGTTTTATACTGCTGTATTGTTAGGCGCCATCAAGTGAGTCCCCACTCACAGTTCCCGTGTGCACAACAGAACAGCACACTGCCTGTCCTGCTCAAGCCTGTTATCGTAGCCAGCGTGTCAATCCATTTTGTCCAGGCTCTTCCTCTTTTGCACTGCTCCTCTACTTTGTTTTACACTTTCAATGTTTAAATAAGCCATTCCTGTATTTAGTAACTATTTATTGAGAGAGATCAGCTAAGGCCTTAAACGCCGTTGAATACAATGATCTGAATTATCCCTTAAAACTATACATGTGGAACTGAGGTAGTCTTCTGTGCAAGAGCAGTGGACATGGTCTATTGTTTTTCTCCACCGGTTTGTCCCTAAAGGCACTCACTGCAATATAATGCTTCTTCCCCAGGAAAATGAGCACTGTTTTAAGGAGACCTAGATTTGAGTCTGATCTCGGAAGAATCTGCTCTTGGATATGACCCTAGCTTCACTACTTAAATTTGAGTAATAATTTTGGCCTGTCCAACAGATGAAAATTACCCAGGAGAGGGGGGATGAGCTTAAGAAAATAAGAAAAATACCCAGGAGAAACATGTGATAAGGGTAGATGCTTAGCTCCCAGAAATACTAACACTTAAAATTTCATTTTCTTCAAGTGGCTATGTCCATAAATGTGTACATCAGCCAGGTATATTGGCCCTTACCCTGTTGGTGGAATGACTTTAATACCAAAGCAGCATTATTCCCTTTGGTAATCAAATTATTTGGCAAACAAAATAGTTCCTTGTTATCCCCTTACTGGAAAAGTTAGAGAGCATGACATAGAGAATGCCCCGTGACAGGAAGAGCCTATCCCTTGTACACCCATGGATCAGACCGCAGTTAGGCGGGGAGTATTTGGTTGTGATTGGCATGGCCTCTGATGTACAAAGTGACTGTGACCACTATTGAACAGGGACACCTTTCATTTTATCCTCATCAACACCGAGCTCCAACAGGTGAACACTAAGTGCTGGTTTCAGTAACTAGAAGTAGGCAGAGAGACCTTAAAATATGTTTAATGCTATCTGCCAAGCCGACATTTACGGTTTGACAGACAGGTTTCGGGCTGTCCCGTGAGCTCTGCTTTCCTGAGCCGGATGGAACTTGTGCGTTCTACTTTGTCTCTCGCCCCTGCCCTGTCCTCCTCCGGTTCCCTTCAAGACCCATGCTCACAGAAACTGCAGCGTGAACCCCTCCCTCGCCAAGCAGCCTGAGGATGTGTCATTTTTTCTTTTCATTTATTTTTTTCATGGGGCCTGGGGAGAGCCAGAAAAACAAAATAAGAAAAGATACATTTTTCTGAAAAATAAATTTACCAAGTAGTCACTACTTAAAATGTTCTAATAACTTTACAACAAAAATAAAAGTAAATGTTGGGCTTTAGAGAACAAGTTGGGAGGTAAGTTCCCATAGAAAGATCAGCGCTAGTGACTCGAGTGCTTTGGACGAATGTGTGCTCTGCTGTTAACATCTCTGTAAGTCACAGCTCATGGGAGACCCTGGGCCTGTAAGTGCCTGGTAGAGACACTGCAGTTGCCTCAACAGATCACATCTCCCTTCAGATAAGGATAGAGGATGGAAGGGAGTATTGGATTGAGGGGTCAAGTATATCACTAGTAAGTTTGAATTTAGGAGGTTTGACATGTATCTTGAATAAAAGCCAAAGTGCACAGTGTCTTCAGTATGCGTTAGGCAGATTTGCTCATTTAATGGCAAAGGCACATTTATGCGATCTAAAAATTACATGCTCTTGGAATAATAACCAGTTTTGCCTACATGTTAGTAAATCAGCATTTGTCATAACAATAAAGAGTAAAATACTTAGAAATAATTTAGCAAATAACTTTCAGATCATAGTCAAGAAACATACTACTAAACATACTGAGACAAGAAAGGAAACTTGGATAAATAAAGAGAGGAAAATTTTTCTGAGCAATAGAAATGCAAAATATTGAAGTCTTCCTGCTTCCCCAAAGAGATTCATGATTTTAACATAAATTAATTTTTTCAATTTTATTGAAATGTGTAGCCTTATATTAGAAAATGTTGCTAAAATATATTTGCAGTTTTTTAAAGAATAACTTAATAGACAGGGAAATCCATTTTAGAAGTAGATAACATCTAGAAAAAACTGCTCCAAATAAGTGTGCATGCGGTTTACTACAACAGTGTTGCCAGTCAGGTTCCAGTTCGTGCGTGTAATAGTTTATTCCAAACTTTGGAAAACATGGGTCTGTGACCAATGGATGGCTGCAGTGAACGTTTTCCATGGAGACACTTGTTACCCTTGTTTTACTTTCAATAGGACACCTTCAGGGGGGAAAAAAGAATCAAAGCAATGGTTCCCAAGGAGAGGCGGCCCTGCCAAATAAATTCAAGGCAGAGCTGTCAGTTCCGAAGTTCATGTTGACTTTGTTGACACTCCACAGGCATGTTCTCAATAACCTTTCTCAAGGACACAGGACAATTGTGGTTATTATGAAAAAAGTTCAAGAATATTGAAACTGCCAGGATACAAGCATGGTGGCACCAAGGAACTTTTTACCCCGCGGGACCGTGCACCCGCCCTTTCTTCAAGCAGAGGAAGAGCGTCGGATGAGAAATTTGTAGGAAAACCACACCTCATCCACTCTGAAACTGATCTTGGCCCTTTAGACTTCTTTTTGTTTCCCAAACTCAGAGAACATGTTAAAAAGAAATGATTTGTATCCCTTGAGAATGCCCGAGCTGCGTATATGTAACATGATATAAATCAGTGAGGGCAGAATTAATTGGGGAAGGGCTCAAGAGGTAGAAATATTCGATTCAGGAATGTATAAACCTATAGATAGAGGACATGTTATTTAAGAATGGTTCCTAGAACTCTGAAGAAATACTCTTTGACTTAACCCTCATATTTTCTGAGAATGGAGAGAGCAAAGGGCCATGAGATGTAACGGACGGCTCCAAATAAATATAGGAAGAATTAATTAACTATTTGAAAAATAATTTTTATTTGTAAGGAGATTCAAAGCTCGTATTTTAAATAAACCTAACCATACAAGCTAGCAGGAACAAGAGGTATGCTGATGTAAAGTATCAAATTCCAAACTCAGTTATAAGCAAAAAGGCAATGTGGAGAGGAAAGATTTTCTCGAAACATCTCTCTTTCCCTCCATGATTTTTACGTTTTCTGTAGTGTGCAGAAACCGTTCGATGATGGGTTTGATAGTGTATCTGGGGTGAAGGCTAGCGCAGCCTTGGCCCCACCTCTGCGGTGGCGTGAGGAGAGCAGGAGCAGCCACCATGCTCTCTGCGGCTTAGTTTGTAGCGTGAGCTATTGGAGTTGGGCCTTTACATTCTTTCTAGATATGTCGGTTCTTTTGATGCTCAAAGAGGCACCCTGACGACTGAGTTAGTAGTTTGGGAAATAATTTTAAACAGTTAAAAGGGGCTTTTAGATGGAACGTGTTATTTAATCATGGTTCAGATTCTGGTGGTAGCGGTGCTTGCCCTTGTGATTTTAGAGAATAATGTTGAATTAGCAAGTATCTGAGTAAGAAGTATTAGCAGTTGTTCAGCCATTCATATTGCTACGATCAACTCTGTCTGGCTGTCAGGTTTGCTATTAAGATTATACCTAATCTCTATGAAGGGCCCGCATCTAGTTAGTGCTTATGTGCTTAATAAATGTCAGATTTCACACTAGACATGGCTGAATATATTTTAAATGTAAGCATTTCTAAACTGGCCTTTCTAACTGTCTTTGACTTTAGTCATTAAAGAAGAAACTAATCACAGTGAAATGGCAGAAGACCTGTGCAAAATAGGATCAGAGAGATCCCTCGTGCTGGACAGAATAGCAAGTAACGTCGCCAAACGTAAGAGCTCTATGCCTCAGAAATTTGTTGGTAAGAGTTAAACGTTTGCTGTCTCTTAAAAAAAATTCTTAAGTGTTTCACATTCAAGTGATGACCGGTCTAAATTAGTTGAGGATAGAAAGAAGACAAAATTATAGTATTTTACAAAGTAAACTATGACCATATTAACATTTCCAAAATATATTAGAATTTTTTAAAAATAAATGCTTTACAAACAAGAAATTCAAGCAGAAGTGAGATGTACATGATAATATCAATCAGTCAGGCCCTACAGAAAATACCAATAGCAGTTTTGTAAATGGAAGAAAAAACATGCTTGGGAGTAATTCAAAGGTATACATAAAAAGAAAGATCCTTAGAAAGAGGGAACTGCATAGATAGCATTTTATCCTTCATGTTTTTAATAACAAATCTATAAAAGGCAAAGATGAAATTATGTTATAGGGCACAAGGAAGATAGACTGAATCGGTGATGACAGCAAGAGCAGGGAGAGGAATGGCATAGATATGGAATGTACTACTTGTTAATGAAGCTACATTGATATTAGCTTACCCAGAATGTTATAAATATGAGCTTTCAAGTATAATATTTATGTTGGCCACTAAGAAAATGTATTTTGAAAATATACACAAAAGGAGAATGGAACAAAAGGCTCACTATAACAGGTTGATAAAATACAAAAGCAAGCAGTACTAAAGGACAAAGGCAAAGGATATTTAAGACTTGCAAAATACAAATAACAAAACAGAAGGATTAAGTCACTTTTAGCAGCAAGTACAGTAAATATAAATAGACTAATTGCTCCGATCAAAAGACAAGTATAGCATAATGGATTTTTTAAAAGACCCACCTATGGACTGTCTACAAGGAATCTTCATAAATTCAAGGAAAAAATAGGTTAAAAGTAAAAGTTTGGGCAGGGGTGCGTGTCTCACATAATAAACAAAAGGAGCTGGGGCTTGTAATCTTAATATCAGGCAACTTAATACCAGATACTATTAGAAGAGATAAAGGTGGATAATACACAATGTTAAAATGGTTAATTGATCAAGATTTAATCATCATAAATATATATATCAGGTTTCCTAAATATATAATGCAAACACCAATAGGATTAAAGGGAGAAATAAATAGATAGTACTACAATAATGATTTTAGATTGCAATACACTACTCTCAATATCGGATAGAATATCTAGAATGAAGTTCAATAAGGACCTGAGTTACACTATAACCAACTAAATTTAGCAGACATATACAGAACACTTCACCCCAAAGTGGTACAAGATACACTTTGGTATAGTACACATTCTCTAGAATAGTCCACATTTTAGGTCACAAAGCAAATCCTGATAAATTTTAAAAGATTGAAGCCATTCAAATTTTTTTTTCTGGCAATCGATAACAGAAAAAAATCTTGGAAAACATATAAGCATATGAAAGTGAACAACAAACTATTAAAGTAGAAAGAATTCAGAACTTTTTTAGAGTCCAAGAAAAATGAAATCACAATATACCTAGACATGGGATACTGACAAGGAAATACTCAGAAGGTAATGTATAGTAATAGATTTTTATACACACACTCACACGGAAGACTTTAAATTAACAGCCTAACTCAACAACTCCAGGAACTAGAAACAGAAAAGCAATCTAAGTTTAAACCTACTTAAAAAATAAAATAAGCATCAAAGCAAAAACATGTAAAATAAAAAGCAGAAGCAGTAGAGAAAAATCAATAAAACCAGAAGCTGGTTCTTTGAAGAAAAAAAAAGTAAAATTGATAAACCTTTAGCCAGACCCCCCCCCAAAAAAAAAAGATACAGATAACCAAAATAAGAAATTAGAAGGGGATACTACAGAAATATAGAGGGAATTATGGCAAGATACTGTGAACAATGATAATAAACTAGGTAATCTAGATAAAATTGACATATTATTGAATGCGTGTATGCCTACCGTACCCACCTGCCTCAAGAAGAAAGAGAATGTTTCAATAGACCCATAGCAAGTATAGGTGTCAAGTCAGAGCTCAAAAACCTTTCAACAAGTAAAGTCTTGGACCAGATGACTTCACTGGGGAATTATACCAAATATGGAGAAAGAAATTATACCAGTACTGTTGCCGTGATAGGAGGAACTAGTCCCTCCTCCAGCGTGTGGAGCAGGCATCACCCTGACAGCCAAAGCATAGGGCCAGAAGTTCGAAGCTGCCGGCTCTCCACAGGAGAAAGATGAAGATTTCTACTCCTTTTAAAGATGTACAGCTTCAGAAACCCACAGAGGCAGTTCACTCGTGCCTTATGGGATCACCTTGAGTGAGACTTGACTTGATAGCATTGAGTTTTGAGTTGATAGTGGTCTCTAAATGTAATGCAATCCTGAAATGTTGACAGTCTTCTTCACAGAAGTCAGAAAACTAATCCTCTATATGAAATGGCAAGAGTTCATGAATGACTACTGTTGAAAGAGAAAAGATAAAATAATAATACTTTTTCTCATTTTTAAAAGCTGTACAACCAACAGATCTGTCTTAAAGGAAGAACAGTCAGACTTCCCCATAGCAGTAAAGATAGTGATACTTGGGCTCCCATACTTAGGATCTCCTCTCAGGAAAAATCAGTCCCTGGAAAGGACATCATATTTGGTACAGGATCAGTGAAAAGAGTAAATTCAGTGCCACAGAAGCAGAGTGAATGGGCTTAACAGAGATTATTGTGAGACCGGAGCATGACCAAGCAGTGTGTTTTTGTTTTTCTATTGTGCACTGGCTCCCTCTGAGTTGAAACCACCTTCACAAAACCTAAACCAAGAGTGGGAGGAAGGGAAAAGTGAAGTGGAGTAGCAGTGGGAAAACAGCCTTAAGCAAACAGTTGCACAACAATGGACGGAGCCCTGGTGGTGCAGTGGCTCTGCACTGGCCTGCGATCTGCATCGTCAGCAGTTCGAAACCACCCGCAGCTCTGAGGGAGAAAGACTGGGCTTTGCACTCCTGTAAACAGTTGCCATCTCGGGAACTCACAGAGGGACGCTTTGAGTCAGCACTGACATGATGGCAGTAAGTTTGGTTTGGTTTGGCTGTTGTTTGTTTGCACAACCTATTGTAGTTGCTGTCAATAACGTGTAAACTTGTGAAAGCAAAAGTTGTGTGATAAATATGTTTACAACAACAACAACAAAGAGTTTTGCAGAGGTTAGTTAGGCCACGATTTACCAGTTTAGGGTCAAGTTTCCATGGAATGAATACTCAGTGAACCAGCCTAATAATGTGTTTATTGCTCCTGTTCCACCTCCTACTTTGTTGCATAGTGTCTGGGGTCGTAAAAGCGTTCGAAGGGACTTATTATCCACTATAGAGGTGAAGCAAAAGCAAGGCCACGTGTAAGCATTGAGAGAAAGATACTGAATGAGGTGCAAGTAGTGGAAGACCAGGTAGCTATAAACCTGATAAAAGCCATGCATTGCATCTGTCAAATTATTGACCTTCCTGAACCTGCATGCTATTTTTCATGTCTCTTATAATATTATTGTGGACATAAAGTGACATCAAAATTTTAAAACTCTGAATTCTTACATAGTGAAGACCAACTCTTATTGGAAGGGATCGTTACAAGGAGAGAGGATCAATAAAACTTCTTAAAGCAGCCTGTTGATATGAGAGCAACCTTGAAAATGAAATAGAATTTCAAGAAGTCAACAGTTATAGATGGGCAAACATCAGAGAGATTTCACACAAGCAGACAAAAATTAAAGAAAAATGGTTCTAGATTAGGTGGGGACATGACCTTGGCAATGAACACATTCCAGATTCACCTTCAGAAAACTACATTGATCTGATACTCTCGGTTCCAAGCATGAATGGCCTTGAAACATCATGATGAGACTAATACCATTAAGTCAGGAAGCAAACAAAACTATAGGTATATTTTGATTGGAGCAATATTGAGGAAAATGAAGTCAGCAATGGTGTCAAAAATTGATTAGAAAATGAAGACCTATAGGAGAGTAGAAATGGGCATGAAAAGGATAGTACCGTAAAAGAGACATGTCAAGGTCAAGGCAGTAATTGGATGAAGAATTGCATGTCATTCACAGCAGCAAAAGTAACCACTTTCTAGAAAAAGGTAGAGGTTCGTTTTGCTTTGTTAATTTTAAAGTACATATTGGTGTGAATGACTCTAAAACAGTTCTTAACGAACGCTGTTCCTCCAAGCCTGTGAATCCCATAGGGTGCCTCTGGGACAGCAGGAAGGGGCAGGACATAAAGACATTAAATTATTGAGAATCCCAACCTGCCTTCATAACTTAGAATAGAATTCCTTTGTTATCTGGTTTTAAATAAAGGTTTGCCTTAAGATTAGGTGTTGGGACAGGCGGGGGAAGGAAAATTGGTAACCACAAGCTGGAGAAGCACTGTGGAGAGCGGCCAACATAGACGTGAGATTTTAGACCACCAGAATGAAGGAGACTTTTCGTTTACACGGGACATCAGGAAGTGAGGTCACGAGTTGAGAATAAGGCATGGGATGGGTATTCAACTTGTATTGGGTCCAAAGATGGAATGAAAAAGCTTAAGTTATTCATACGCTCCTATCCTGGCAAGCAGGGTCTTCTAGGAGATTCCTGGCATATGTAAGCCAACTGCGCATTTGATAGAGTGGCCAGAGATTAAGATAAAGAAAAGATACAACTCCAGTCACTTACCCTAGAACCAATCCTTCACCGGTACCAGCCTCATCAGGCAGGACACTACTTTTCTCTCTAGATTAGAAACTTGAATGAGCGTTGCCCCTTTCCAGAAAATCTTAGTGGTTTTGAAGACCTCCAAACCACATGGCACCATTTGTGGACTGTTATTGTAGCCATTTCTGGTGAGACTACAATTTAGGTGTGAGCGTGAGATTTAGCTGTTTCTGTGCTTTAAAAAATGAAGTCTTTTGCTGTTGTGTATCACAGCAATGCACTTCCTTATTCTTTGGGGGTGGCTTGAGTGTGCTAGGGGTTTCATTAGAATACCTTTCCCTTTCCACCCTACGGGCCAGATCTGGTCATGTTGTGCTTGCCCATCTCAAAGGACAATTGAAAGAAGCACAATTGACATGAGTTGAGTCTTTTGAGTTTTACCTAAAGCTGCCATTTTAGATGGATGAGTGCAGAATTCTTCAAGGAAGGGTTACATATTCACTGCCGGCAAGTCAGTTTGGACTTGATTACCCTAGAGAAATGAGTAGACCTGACTCTGGATTTCTGTGACTATTACACTTTATGGGAGGAGTAAACTTCATCTTCCTCCTAGTGGTTTCGAACTGCTGACCTTGCAGCAAAAACATGTAAACCTAAATGGAGACTATGCTCAGAAATATGTTTAAAAATACCTTTGTTGGGGCTGAGCCCCTGTGGCGTAGTGGTTGTGTGCGGGATGCGGCCCACTGAGATGGAGGTTCAATTCCAGCTCCACAGGAGCAAAGGCTGGGCCTCCTACTCCCACCACCAGAGGACAGTGATGCCCCAAAAACATATATATATATATATATATATATATATATATATATATATATATATATATATCTTTGTTAGAAAGGTCGTGATGAGTGATGCCACAAAAAGGGGGGGGGCTGATGATTATTTAGCAATCATTTTTATTCATATATAGCATGAAAGGGCTTCCAAAAGCTCATGAAAAAAAGGAATTAAAATATAATAGAAATTTTCCTTTAACCTTCTGACATCTCCTTCTGTATTAACCTTAGTGACATAACCATAAAGTGACATTAACCTTAGTGACACAGCCAGTTAGATGTTCAGTTGTTAACCAATGATAATAATTATTATTATTAACACTAAACTTTAAATGGACTCAGTGTGGTTGGGTAAGTGCTGGACTGAAAACTAAAGATTAGACAATTCAAACCCACCAGCCACCCCATGTGAGAAAAATGAGACTGACTATTCCCGTAAAGACTTACAGCCCTGCCCAAGGTCACGGTGTATCAGAATCACTCAATCAATGGCAATGGATCTTTATCTGTACTTCAGATTCATTTTGTTCAAATGCTTCACTGAAGAGTTGCTTCATATTCAGGCAGATTCTAAAAAGTGATTCTGTGTTTTCAGAGTTGTTTAGTACTTGAAACTATCTTCCTGTCACTGTTACCCTGTGAGAGCATCTGGGTCCATCTATGATTTTGAGTCACTCTGCTGGTTTCCACCTCGCACCCCCGTCCCCAGGCCCAGATCATTTCGAATACTGTAACATTACCTGATGGCATTGTTACGTTGCTTTGGGGTAATCTGTGACAAGTCTGATATTTTCTGATATATTCCCTTGAAGGTGATTTGCATTTTCTCCCCAAATATTTGAAAAATTCACGTTTTTTAACCTATTTATTGTGAATTAGATGGTGATTTACATTTCAGATCATCAATTTTGTGTTTAACAAGTTTAGCTACTTACCAATCCTTCTGATCATTTTTCCCTGGCTTACTCCTTTGATTTGTCTTCTTGTCAGTTCGTTCTTCGTCCAGGTTCACTCTTGCCTACCCTGCTGTTTTACCTTCCCTCCTTCCCCGCCCCTCCCCTTGCCCTCATGATGATCAATTTCTTTGTTTTGTTATAAGGAATTTCTCTTGAGTTTTCCTTCATACCATGTTCCCAAACATGGTCCTTTTGTGATTATCAGACTTCACTCAGCATGATGTTCTCCAAGCCCATCCATGCCATGAGGGGACTCACGCTTTCATCATTCTTCTCTGCTGATGTATCTTGTGATTTGTTGTGTATAAGTACCAGGGTTCATTGATCCATTCTTCCACTGATGGGCATCAGGGGTTCCATCTTCTTGCTGTTATGAACAGCACTGCAATAAGCATGGGTGTGCATAGATCTGTTTCTGCTTCGCCTCACATCTCCTTGAGAGTCCTGCAAAGATATCGCGGAGTCACATGATATTTCTATTCCCAAGTGTTTGAGGAAGTGACATACCATTTTTCAGAGTGGTTGCACATTTTTTATAGTTCCACTAGCATTGTATACGATTTCCAATCTCTCCACCACCTCTCTACGCTCTCTGGATTTTTTAAAACTTAGATTTCCATGCCAGCAAAAGGTGGTACCTCATCATTGTTTGACTGGCATCTGTTAGATGGAAGTGACTGTGTGCATTTCTTCATATGCTGTTGACTGCCTAGATGACTTCTTTGGTGGTCTGTTTGTGTCTTCTGGCCATTTTTAAATTGGAAGTACAGGAAGCCTAATGAAGGCAGAACATAGTGGGATAAAAGGAAAGGAAAAGGAAAAAGAAATAGAAGAAAGAATTAGGAGACAAAGGACATTTATAGAGGTCTAAATACAGGCACGTACATGTGTAAATATGTTTTTATATAATGATAGGAAATAGATCTATGTACATATATTTATATGGTAAGCATTAAGGTAGCAAACGAATATTGAACCTCTACTCAAGTACTCCCTCAGTGCAAGAACACTGTTCAAATACCCTGGCATTCTGTGATACTCACCTTCCCAATAAAATCACTGAAGACAAAATGAGTGCATAAGTAAATGTGGTGAAGAAAGATGATGTGACGGTACCCAGCTATCAAACATTATAGCATCTAGAGTCTTAAAGGTTTGAAGATAAACAGGTGACCATCTAGCTGAGAAGCACAAAGCCCACATGGAAGAAGCAAAGCAGCCTGTGATCACGAGGTGTCAACAACATAGGATCAGGTATCAGACATCAAAGACCCAGAACAAAAAACCCCATCATTGTGAATGAGGAACAGGACCCAGTGGAGACCGAAAGCCAATCTGTAGACAATTGGACAGCCCCTCCCAGAAGGGTCATAATAAAGAGACGAGCCAGTCAGGGTACAGTATAACATGGATGAAACATAGAACTTTCCTCTACTTCTTCAATGTTCCCTCTCACCCCACTATGTTGACCCCAATTCTACCTTACATATCTGGCTAGACCAGAGCATGTACACAGGTACAGATAAGAGCCCATAACAAAGAGAATACAGGATAGATAAACCCCTCAGGACCAACCAATAATGAGAGTAGTGATACCAGGAAGGCAAGGGAAAGGTGGGCGGAGAAAGTGGGAAACCTATCACAATAATCAACAAATAACCCTTGTCCCCAGGAGGATGAACAACTGGAAAGTGGGTGAAGAGACATAGCAGTTGGCGTGAGACATAAAAAAAATAAGAATTTATAAATTATCAAGGGTTCATGAGGGAGGGGAGGGGGCAGAGGAAATGAGCTGAAACCAAGGGCTCAAGTAGAAAGAAAATGTTTTGAAAATGATGATGATATATACAAATGATATATACAAATGTGCTTGACACGATGTATATATGGATTGGGATAGGGCTGTAAGAGCCCAATTTAAAATTTTTTATGTATAATTAAAATATCAAAAAGTAGATGTTGTATTTTATCAAATGTCTTTCCTGTATCAATTGACATAATCATATAATTCTGATCTTTTATTTTGTTTATGTGGTGGATCACATTGATTGCTTTTCTAATATTAAACCATTCTCTTTACTTGATCATGATGTGTTTCTGGTACATTGTTGAATTCTTTGGGCTAAATATTGTTGAAAATCTTGGCATATCATCTGGGATATTGGTCTATAACTTTCAATTCTGGTGATTTCTTTGCCTGGCTTAGATATAAGAGTTATATTTGCTTCATAAAATGGGCTTGAGTTGTATATTGTCTGTTTCTATATTGTGATTTGGTTCAAGGTTTGAGTTAAGTCTTCTCTAAATGCTTGGTAGTAATCCTCATAAAACCCACTGGTCCTGGACGATTTGTTTTGGGGAATTTTTTTATCAGATCTATTTCTTCTTGTGTTATAGGCTTATTGATATTTCCTAGATTGATCTGTGTTAATTTAGGTTGGTTATGCATTTCTGGAAATGTACCCATTTGTTCTAGATGTTTAAATTTTTAATATAGTGTTTCTTAAAAGTATTCATTTTTTAAAATCTCAGTTGGCTCTGTTGTAATGTCATTTCTTATTTGTAATCCTTGCTTATGTTTTACTTTGTTAGAGTTGCCAGTAGTATATCGATTTTGTTAATCTTTTCAAAGAACCCACTTGTCTTGGGTAAATGTTTTTATAGCTGTTTTTTAATTCTTTCATTTCTGCTCTATTCTTTATTTTTCCTTTTCTTCCAGTGCTGGGTCTTCCTTATCTCCAATTGTTGTAGTCATGTCTTATTGATGTTTGTTTTAATTGTTTCTTCCTTTTTGAGTATGCACTTATTGCTATAAATTGACCTCCAAAGACTACTTTTTCTGAATGACAGAGATTTTGGTATGTTGTATTTTTATCCTTATTTGTGTCAAGTAATTTTTTGATTATACACTTTATTTCCTCAATTATCTTTTAAGTGGATTTTAAGTAAAGAATTGTTTGAGTTCCTTGTACCTGATTTTGCAGAGTTGATCATGCTATGATAACTTTCTCACTTTAAAGTGAGATCTGAAAAAAATGTAGTCCGTAGTATATGGATATTTTTCACTTATCCTAAAATGTGATATAAATTTGTGGACATTCCATATGCACTAAAAAAGATTGTGTATTGTATTTGTTTAGGCAAAACGTGCTGTATGTGTCTAAGAGATCAATTTGATTAATTGTGTTGTTTAGTTCTTTATATTTTTTCATTTTCTTTGTAGTTGATGAGTGCTTGAAAGTGATGTGTTGAAGTCTCCTAGTATAGTATTATGGTCTTTTTCACTTCCTTTTTGTTTTTTGGTGGGGGAAGGCAATCACTGCCCAGGTGGGCGTAGGAGGCACAGTTTGGCATCACTGCCCTAGTGGGAGTAGGAAGCCCAGCCTTTCTCTTGGAGAGCTGCTGCTGGATTTGAACTGCCAACCTGTGGGCCGCAGTCCCGCACACAACCATTACACCACTGGGGCTCAGCTTCACTTCCTTTTTATAAGAATTTGAATAATACATTGTGAAGGTCTTTCATATGGCGCATAGCTTTAAATTATGGTTATAATTTCTTGTTCAATTGAAACTGGGACTGAGCCCCGGTGGCGTAAGTGGTTGAGTGCGGGACTGCAGCCCGCGGGCTGGGCAGTTCAAATCCAGATGCGGCTCTCAGGAGCGGCACTGGGTAACGCCCACTACCACCAGAGGCAGTGATGCCCACACGCAAAAAAAGAATGCAATTCCTATGTTTCCAGTTCTTATCTATACCAGTTTACATCCTCTGGTCTAGCCGGATTTGTAAGGTAGATTTGGGATCATGATAGTGAGCAAGGGAAGAAATGGAAGAAAGCTATATATTTCATCATTGCTATACTGCACCATGCAAATAACAATTTTCAGCAACATAATAAATGACAATAGACATTAACTGCTCCAGACTGAATACACAGAAATCAAGCTTGACTACATCTCTGGGAAAACACGATGGAGAAGCTCAATATCAGCAGCTACAACCAGGCCACGGGCTGACTGTGGAAATGACCAATTGTTCATATGTAAGTTCAGGTTAAAGCTGAAGAAAATTAAAACAAATCTAACTGAACCAAAATACAGCCTTGAGTATATCCCACCTGAATTTAATAACACCTCAAAAACAGATTTGGTGCATTGAACACTAATGGCAGAAGACCCAGTGAATTGTAGGATGACATCAAGACCAGCATACATGGAGAAAGCAAAAAGCAATTCAAAATACAGGACAAAAAGAAAAGATCGACTTTGATGTCCAAAGAAACTCTGACACTTGTTCTTCATCTTAGCATAGCAACAGTTTGATATAAATGATGAAATCAAAGAGCTAAACAAATATTGTAAAGGGAAGACAAAGTAAAATGTTGTAATGAGAAAGGCAAAGACCAAGTGTTAGAATATCTGAAAAATAATACACTCAACATATCTTAAAATGAAAGAACTCAAGAAAAATTTAAACCTTGAGTTGAAATATTGAAAGATTCTCTGGGCAAAATAGACACAGGTTGACCCAATTTTATACATGTTCCACAAGGTTAGACTGTGTCGTTGTCTTCTTGCTGCAGAGAAATTCTACTACAGCTCAGTCTCCAAGGATTTTACCTCTCAGTATGGTTTACAACTCACCGTAAATGAAACCAATATCTTTACAACCAGACCAATAAGACACATGATAAATGGAGAAAAGATTGATGTTTCCAAGGTCTTTTGTATAGCTTCGATCCATAATCAGTGCTCATAGAAGCAGCACTCAAGAGATCAGAAGTGAGTTGCATTGGGTAAATATGCTGCACAAGACCTCCTTAAAGTGTTGAAAAGCACACGTTTGCTTTGAGAACTAAGGTGCACCTTACCAATATCTGTTATTTTTGGTTTTCCCATATGCCCATGTAAGTCAGTTATTGAATAAGGAGATCCTCTGCATTTGAATTATGGTGCTGATGAAGAATATTGAAAGTATCATGGACTGCCAAAAGAACCATAAATCTGTCTTTCATGAAGTACACCTAGAAAACTCATTGGAGGCAAAGATAGCGAGACTTCTTCATCTTACGTACTTGGAACATGTGTTCAGGACTGGTCCCTGGGGAAAGACATCTTGCTCGGTAACGTAGGGTGGGGGGAATAAGACCTTCAACAAGATGGACATAGTCTTTGGCTGCATTAATTGACTCAAACAAGAACAATTGTGAGAATGGCATAGGAACAGGCAGTGTTCTATTCCATTATACAGTGTCACTGGTATTCAGAACCAACTTAAGGGTACTTAACAAAACAACAATTATATGTCAGAACAAAGCCCAGATTCTATTTGGGCATGAGTCAACAGGTAGACAAGTGATAGCATTTTTTTATCCTAGCCTACAGAAACAGCTTCCCT
>PVJH01008755.1:0-31644 GCA_004026705.1 Nesogale talazaci | reverse complement strand
GTTAGGGGGAAGTGAGGAGAGGAACCCTCAGCTCACCATTTCCCCATCCTCTGCAGAGGTCCAGGCAGGGGGTTGTGGGTAGCTCTGCAGGTGTCCTTCTGGGCAGCACAGAATCCAAGCCCTTTTTGAGGATTCTTTGTGTCAGTTCTCTCTGAGATGGCAAGGTATAATGAGAAGAATTTTCTGCTGCTCAAGAAAAGTTCAGGAGTCAGGGTGTTGAATCCTGTTTGATATTTTTCAAATTTCCTTTGCAGAGGGTTTCAGACCCTCAGACTACTCAGCCCATATTGGGTCTCTCCTCTGATGTTTTATTACTTTATTTTATTATTGCTATACTTTTTCCTTATCTCTAGAAAATTCTCTTCTACATAAATGCATCATTGTTATATCTATTATGATCTCTTTTTTCCCAAAACCAATTTGTTAGGAGCTAATCCATACATCATAATGTCTCATAATATTGAACAGTCACATCAAGCAGCATTGTGCAATTGCTACCAAAATCAGTTTCAAAACATTTTCTTCTTTCTTGACTCCATGATTTCAGCCACCCTTACTCCCCCACCTCTCTCACCCTACTTAAGGGATTCTTACTCTGGTTGTTGTCTCTATAGACTCACCAACCTTGGGTTTCATATACTGAAGAGAAAATAAAAGAGCAAAGATTCAAGAAGGCTTCCCATAATGACATAATGCAACAGAGATAAACCCTAGTTTTACTTTTAAAAAAACACAGAAAATATTAAAAACTAGATCAAGCCCAAAGTGGATCAAGGGACAAGGTTTTAATCATTCAAATCAGATTTCTCAATTTAATCTACTATAGCCATCTCTCCAATATTCTCTGTCTGGTAACTAGTTTATTCCCATAACTGAATTATGGCTAGAGAGAAATCACAGGGAAATCCCTGTGTAGATCTTGCAAATGCAATTGGGACTTCTATTGTCATCTATAGATTTCTGCAACTGGAATCTCATGATGTAAGCTCTAAAACTATTTCCTATCTCAGATTTGAGTTATATAATTTATAGTCCTTGGGTCATGGATGTTAGTGTGCTTCTTTCATGCTGACTTGACATTTCACTTAGATGTCTGCTTGTTTGGAAACAAACCTTTAAGACCACAGACCATATTCTGTCTGATATCCTGAACCATCTACTGTCTTCACCACACTCTGCTATAGCACCCATATCTTCTGTGTTTCCTTCATGATGGCGAGTATGTGATCACTTATGGATGCCAGTTGATCTTCTGTTGGATAATTTATCTTACACTCTTCTTGCCCTTTTAATACTTACTGTTAGTATCTTATGGTTTTCCTGTATGTTAATAATTCAATTTATAGTGGTTCCTTTTTTATTGATGTTGCTAGTCCATTTATTATTTCTATAAATTGCTTTTTGCTCCCTGAAATTTTTTTTCACTTGATTCTGTAAAGTTAGTTAAAGTTAACTTTATGTTATATAAAGACATTTATATATAAAGGATTTTCTCTCTTCCTTGAATTGTTTCCCTAAAATGGCCCTCGTGGTCTGTCTTGCTTACTATCGTCAATGTTCATGTTAGAAAACATGTCCTTGGTTAGTATGACACTTCTTTCCTTTCTGTTTGTTCTGGTTGGTCTGATATATGTTCAGTGACTCCTTGACATTGTTCCCACTATATCTGAGACATTTGTTTGCATGTAAGAGTTGCCACCTATCTGAATCCTGAAAGAAAGCCTAGGGTGGGGTGGGGGAGTTCAGGTGAGGCAAACTGCAAGACCCGCTCTCTGCCTCCTATCCCACATCCTGAAAGTTAAATTCCCTAACCTAGTCGTCACTTTACCTAGTTAGGAAGGGTTTCCTATAACTCACTGCAGGGCTCTGGATCATCTACCATGTCAGAGATGGGAGTGCCTTTGCTCCATCCTGGGAAGTTAGCCACACGGCTCACATTCCCAGGGCTACCTGGCTCTAGCCAACACAGGTAACAACTGTTCCCTGCTAGAAGAGGAGTTATATTGAGATACAAATCTGCATTGTGTCTCAATAAATATCAGGTAAAATGCTACACATTTTGTTACTCTTGTTTAAGGTTTTTTGAAGTGAAATCAGCAGTCATATTTTACCATATATCTTATGCCATAATTCCCTTTTTCTTTCCTTGGCTTTCTTTTTAATTTACTTTTATTTCAGTAGGACATGCTCCTTTCTGTAGTCATTTGATGAAAGTGAATTGGGGGTGGGTGGGGAGCTCTTACTTTATTATTAAAGAGAAACATATGGGGTTAATTTCAGTATGTCAGAGTAATCTGGATTATACATTCTGCTTTACTATAGACATTTGTTGTTGATTGCAAATTTTGAAAACAGATTTCTTTTTTTAAAAAATCATTTTATTGGGGGTTCATATAGCCCTTATCACAATACATACATACATTGTATCAAGCACATTTTTATATTTGTTGCATCATCATTTTCAAAACATTTTCTTTCTACTTAAGCCCTAGCTATCAGCTTCTCAGTTTCTCCCTCCCTTGCCCACCCTCCCTCTCTTACAAACCATTGATAATTTATAAATTATTATTTTTTTCATGCCTTTCATTGACTGATGTCTCTCTTCCCCCACTTCTCTCTGAAAACAACAGATTTCATTGGTTATTTGAAAAACGTTAAACTGTGATTTGGGGAGAAAAGTGTATTTAGGTAGGAAAGTACCATTTTTAATAGGGTTATAACTCATTAATTCTCACAATATTGGTTAGATTAGCCAGAAAAGAAACTAAAACAAACCAGACACCTAGACAATAAGAGTATAAACCATCATTGTCATGATTAAATGTATCCTGTAGACTTTAAGTTCATATTGCACACATAAACAATATATTGAGAAGTATATCTTCAAGGAAATAGATGTTTTTCTTTCTTGGACATTTTCATCTAAAGCTAATGAAGGCAAGAAGTCAACTCTAGTGTAAAATTTTAGTTACTGGACACATAAAATGGTCTACATCTACAAACCCCTAGTGTTAAGCCTTTCGTTCCTTCGCTCCCTTGCTCATAAATCCTCAACGATAAGCACAGTTCTCGGTATTTTGATACCAAAGCTACTGAGTAGCGTATCATTTTCCCCTACTTCCCTTTGTCTGCTCCCTATAGGTTACTACACTTTGCCCACTATCCGCCGGACCAATGCTGCAAATAAATTGAAAGGGAATGGGAGTGACAGATGGAGGAGGAGGCCAGGGATAGCGTTTAAGTCATCATATCTTTTAGGTTCTCATCGTCCGTCAGAGAGCACTTGGCTTTGTGATTTTTGTAAGGAGCAGAAAGCTCATCTATAAACCCCAGGCCAAACCCACCACTGTGGAGTCTATGCAACCTCAGAGCCGCCAGGAGGATGGGGTACACCTGTCCCCGTGGGTTTCTGAGACTATAACTCGTGACCATCCTTCCCCCAGACTTTCAAACGGCTGGCCCAACATGTAACCACAATGTACCATGGCTCCTCTAAGTAGCGTGTAGTTATTAATATTTTTATTAAATGTTATCATAGATTACCAAATGGTGTATTTTTATTACATAGTTTACTAGCATCTTAAATATGTTAAACTAAAGCACTAAGCCCAATGATAAATTGCATATATGTCACTATATAGGGAATACATAATTTCAACCATTAATTTAAAATTAATTATAATAGGCATATTGTCCTTAAGAACAAATGACTCCATTTAAGTGAGTGCTGTTTAAATTGGCATGCACAATCTGTAGCTCTTTTATGGACAAATCTGTCTCTCTAACATTTTTTCTCCAGTGCTGGATGAGTGTCAGGCCAGGCTGGGTGCTATGAGGCTAGAGATCTCTACTTAACATGGTGGTGCTCTGGTTGCATGCTTACCAGGATATTAACCCTTTGGGGACCAAATGATTTTCTGCTTCAATCTTTTTTTGTTGTTGATACCATGTGTTTTCATTAATGGAAGGCATGCTAAAATCAGAGAACAAAACAACTGAGGTACTATAGCTCTTCATTCAGCTATGGAGGGCACATATGTCCTAAGTGGACATTGATGGTAGGAGTGGTGGGATGGAACCCATTTCTTCAGCTTCACACAATTATACAAGTTTCTACCAAGTGTCAGCCTGTAGTACAACTGGGAGAACAGCTTTCCAAGAGATTGGGGTGGCTAAAAATATTAGTGAGGAATATACGCCCCACAGGTCAAGAACATGTTCATACCTCCCCGAGGGTGGGCTTCATTGCCCCTCATGTAGATTTCAGCTGTTGTTCCTAGCTGCACTGACCACTGCCTCTTCCCACAGGAGAAAAGTGCCTGTCAGAGATGCCCTATGACAGCAGCACCAGCTATGAGAAGGAGAATGAGATGATGTCCTCCCACGTGATGGACCAAGCCATCAACAATGCAATCAGCTACCTGGGCGCAGAGTCCCTGCGCCCCCTGGTACAGACACCCCCTGGTGGCTCCGAGGTGGTTCCAGTTATTGGCCCCATGTACCAGCTCCATAAGCCCCATGGAGATGGCCCCCCACGCTCCAACCATACTGCTCAGGATAGCGCCGTGGAGAACTTGTTGCTGCTCTCCAAGGCCAAGTCAGTCTCTTCAGAGAGGGATGCTTCTCCCAGCAACAGCTGCCAAGACTCCACAGACACCGAGAGCAATAACGAGGAACAGCGCAGTGGCCTCATCTACCTGACCAACCACATCAACCCCCACGCCCGAAACGGCCTGTCCATCAAGGAGGAGCACCGGGCGTACGATGTGCTGCGGGCAGCTTCGGAGAACTCCCAGGATGCCTTCCGCGTGATCAGCCCCAGTGGCGAGCAGATGAAGGTGTACAAATGTGAACACTGCAGGGTGCTCTTTCTGGACCACGTCATGTACACCATCCACATGGGTTGCCATGGCTTCCGTGATCCTTTCGAGTGTAACATGTGTGGCTACCACAGCCAGGACAGGTACGAGTTCTCCTCCCACATCACCCGTGGTGAGCATCGCTTCCACATGAGCTAAGCAGCCCTGACAAACGCCAGTGAATTGTCCTGGGCTCTTCTCCAGAGGCAGCGTGATCGCCCGTCAAGAAAAGCACAATCCCTCACAAACAGAAAATGGATAAAAGAATCGCTGCTGTCTCCCCTTATGTCAGCAGCATGTAATCGATGATGGTGTGTTTTGATCATTCAGTGTTTTAGGGTTTTTATTTGTGTTAGGGTTTTTGTTTTTGTTTTGTTGAGCTTAAGTTGTTTGGTTGGGATTTGATTTGTGTTTTTTTAATACAAAGAATTTTATTGTTAGATTCAGGGTTACATTTGGAGTACTCAGAACTGTTGCTCTTACTAGACTTTTCCATGGATGACAAGATGAGATTCTCGAACCCCTTTTATCATTTTCCTCCTCCAAGCAGTTACTCATTTTTCACAATGAGTCACAGGAATGTGGTCAGAGCCCAGGAAGATGTGTGCAGGCCCCTGTACTCAGCACAGGATTCGAGTACTCCAGAAGTGTTCTGAGCCCCATTCAACAAAGAGTTTGTTACATCCCATGTAGTGAGCACTGGAGGTGGTCAGACAATCAGTGAGATCACCTAGGAGAAGCTGGCCTGGAAAGGGAACAGGTGCCGCAGAACCAAACACCAGGAATCTGGGACTGAAAGGTGATCTTTTTCAAAGAAAACCTTATGTAAAGACATTTCTGCCAAAGAAAATAAATTGAGATAAGTAGTACTTCCCAGGCTTGCTTCGACAGAAAGAGAGGGCTGGAGGCCATTCAGACTCTAGATCTTCAAGGTTATAAAATGTTTCTCAGATGACCAAACTTATCGCCAGGTGGAATGAACTTGGCATTCCTGTGCATATAACTGCAGAATTATGTCCTCTGCTTCACTCCATGTCTTTTAAACTCCCCACAGTCTATCATTGCATCTTCAATGCCAGTCCCCAAAGGTAGACTTTAATTCTTTAATTCTTTTTAAATAAAAGAATCCCATTCGTCAGAAACCAGAGGTTTGTTCCAAACTCCACACTTATTTCAATGACTATGTAGCCTAGAGCTTGTGAGCACTTTCCTATGGACGTCCAGATCTCATGCCTCTGACCCTCATCCTGGTATTTTCTTGGTAGCCTCTGGTAGTCACTGGTCTGAATGTATTACCATCCATAAATTCCCAACCCTTACTCTGTGTTATCATTGCTTTAAAGGCCATAGAAGAATTAATTAAATGAATCTTAATTTTCAGATCAACATATGACTTATGTTTCAGATCAACAAAATACAGCAAATGATGCTATTTCTCCTCTGGTAACCCACAATACAGAACTATTTGAAACTAAACTCGCAACCACTCCCTAAAACTCTGATGTAAAGGCTAAGGAGCACACAATATGGGGCATGGTTCAGAATCCTTTGGCACTGCAGAGACACAATGTATTAGATATTCCCACAACTTACTTTATGAAATGGCAGAACAGCAGGGAGGTGGTGAGAACTCTTCCTATACCTACCAAGGCAGTCAAATGCTTTTCTGAAGCCTGTGTTTGGAAATTCTTATCACAACCTGGAACGGTTTCCCTCATGGTTAATTCTGTTCAATCTAATTACCAGTAAGGTCATTAATCTCAACCACCTCAACAGAGAAGAGTTGATAATTTCAAATTCATACTGTACTTGTCTTCACTAAACATCTTGTCCCAAGATGAACCTGAACAACTGGGAAAATGTATCCATAAGTGTCGGAGAACTTCGTGATTGGCATTAAATCCTAATTGGAATTGCCTGTGTTTCAGCATTGGCTGGATAGTTGTTGTGGGGAGCTGCCCTGTGTGTTATAGAATATTTAGAAGCATCTATGATCATCACCCAATAGATTCCAGCAGCACCCCCAATTGTGACAAAATTAACTCCATATATGGTCTGGTATCCCCTGGGTGCAAAGTTGTACCTAGTTGAAAAACACTGATCAAAATGAATTCTGACATGAAAATCTGAGAAATCTTCACCAAAAAGTAAGAGATGCAAACAATCTTCTCCGTCATCAAGTGTCACATGTTTTCTTGAAATAACTAAAAGCTTCATCATTAATTATTTTCCTCCAGTCTTCAGAAGTATTACCCCTGGGATATGAATTTGTTGAAGGGATAGTGTTCACAGATATGATTCTTCAAGGATGGATTTCCTTGAAGAATAAACAAAATTATAGTAATCTTGATAGTAACACACAAGTGCACTGACTGCAAAAGAGAGATGCAAGCTGAAACTGTCAATAGTGATTACAGAGAATGATATGCCTAATCCAAATTAGTATATGCAAAGTAAGAGCCTTTCTGATTTCTAATGAGTTAACAAATGTCATATACCTGGTTTTTTTTGGTTGTTGTTTTTTTTTTTAATGTTCCTCCCACAGAATCAATTGGTTGGGACCAGTTATTTTTTCCAGTGCCATTCAAACAGATGTTAAACCAGAACTGTAAATAGTGGCTACAGGGATTCTATTCTAAAATTCTTTCCCTCTTCCTTATCATGGTCTTTAAAGCCCACATAAATATCTCCTTATACATCATTTACTGTGGTTTCATATTGTAACTGCTTTACTTTGGAGTTACTATATTTAATGTAACACTTCACATAATGTAAGCCAGTAATTAAATTATGTTTGATAGGTGACCATAATCTGTACCAAAAAATAATGTTTTTCTTCTAGCTAGTAAAAGTGGGATTTTGCATGACTTCACACCTTTTTTTTCCCCTGTGGTTTTTCTGTTGTGTGATGGTTTGCGCATGTGTCTTGGGTACCCTGTGTAATGAGATGTGTGTAGATTTCGTGCACACTCACTGTGTTAAATTTCAGAGAAGAGGTTTCAGAGAGCAGGTCGACCTTCTGATTCAGTTAGAAATGACTGTTTCTTGTTCCTTCCCCTCTCACTCAACCCACCCTCAATAACACGAAAAACGTCGACACCTATTCCCTACCTAAGTCCTGTGTGTAATATGTACCTTACAATGTGTGAGTGTCCTAGTTGAAGAGTCACTAAACAGATGTGAATTGTCATTGTATCACGACAGAAGGTTGGGTCTCAGCACCAACCACTTCAGATACCAGCATATGTGATTCCACATTTAGAAACAGTCACAATAAAATCACAGATGCATCAGTGAGAAAAAAAAAGAGTTACCTGGTAGGAAGATATGGATTGTTATTCTATTATTAGTGTGGAGTTTTTTTTCTCATTTCGTTTTGTTTTGTTTTGACTACATTGTGATCTTCATAGTATTCTCTTCTTACAAAGATGAGAGATGACATTTATAGACTTAGACAAAGCAAGAAGCAAGCATATTTCTCTATTCTTTGCTTAGAGTCCAGCAATAATGAGGTCAAATCTTTAAAGTCAAGAAATCTGTCATTCATTTAAATGTTTATATTTCTTTACTTTAAAATGAACCAAGATTAGACTTATTTAAGATGTACAGGCATCAGAAAAAGAAGCACATATGCTATTGGTACAATAGCATTCACTGTGAACATGTGTAACCAGATATTAATATGCAATATTGTTCCAATACTTTCTAATATACTTTTTAAAATAATGTGTGTGATGATTGTTGAAGTTGAATTTGTTTATAGCCAGTACAGCTTTAGGTCTTTGATTGCCTCTTTTTTTTGACAAGTACATGTACAGGACTGTAAATGATAAAAATGCAAAAAATGTATTTCCAATCTGCCTCTATGATTATGTTAAATTATTTCTGTTTAGATGTGAACAGGATGTACAACTGGAGGAATAGAGGATCCTTTAGTACACATTTTGAAATGCTTCTTCTGTAGTGATATAACAAATAAATGCACCAAATACTCTTGCCTGTCCTCTTCCTTGGAGTAGACACTAGTTTGCAATAAGGTCAGAAAGAGCAGAAAACTGCTGTGGAGACCCTCCCAGTGCGACTGCCCTGAGAAGAAAAGAAGCTGTGGGGTAGGGGAAATAGAAGCTGATTACAGCAGAGCGACTCAGTTCAGCAAACTGACCTCTTCTGTCTGTAATGTGGCTGGGCTTCAGAATATTAAGATATAGTCTTTGACCTCAGAGTGTGGGCTTGAGGGCAGTGGAAGATAAAATACAGCAAAAATACATCTATAACATCCCAACTCACAGTTGTGGTTCCATGAGTCTCACAGCCTCACAGCTGTGGCCTCAACCAAGGGCTCTCTGGCCTTCCCACACTCAGCCCGGGAGCTGTCTCCCCTCCACCCACCACCACCGGACTCCTCCCAATGCCTGGCCATCCCGCTTCAGAACTGCACGATTGCTATCACCCTTGGTGGAAACCAAATTTTCTCTTTTAGATCAATAACTCAGGCATCATCCAGATTCAGAATGAGTAGATGTGGGAAGACTTCATTGGTCCAAACCAAGTGAAACAATAATAAAATACAGAGATTATAGACACCTAGTCTTGACTTCAGCCCCCGAAGACTTTCAAAACATGTCTTTTGCCACGATGACAGCATCTTTCAAAGAAGTGTTAAGTGTCTTTGGAAGATTGTGTGTGTGTGTGTGTGTGTGTGATAGCCACTTAAAATTTGATGACAAAATTTTATAGCTATGCCTTGTATATGTCTCGATGCCAAGAGATTAAAGAATAAGGAATAGCTAGACTCAAGAATAATTTGGCATCAAACAAAACCATGAGAGCGAGAAACATTTATGTGAATATATGAAACCGTGTGATAGGGTTTAGCCACTTGCTTTCTTATGGAGCTTGATAGATAGTTCCTGACAGAATTAGGAGAAAAGTAATTGTACAAATCAGTCGCAGGCTGCCACAACTCCAGATTCAGTGCAGACGTGTTGAAACACTAGAGATACAAGTGACTGATGAGAACAAGAACTTAAAACTTTTAAGACCAGTGGGTAGGGTACACTTGGTTTTCACTACATTTGAAAGTCTAGATGCTCTGCCACATGCTTGTTCCTATCTGCTTAGCGCACTCTCTTCAAGAATGACTTACAAAAGGAATATGACAATTTTGAAATTATAAAGCTGTTATGTGAACTGAAGTTCCCCCTGGCAAACCCTGGGAGAAGCAGTGTTGCACCCAACAGCTTGTACCAATGCCTCTGTCCCAGTCATGGTGCTTTCTTTGACCTCTTCTGTCATCCTGCCTGCAACTATGATGAATTGATCTGCAGCTAACCTATTTTAAAAATTCTAAAGAATAAGTTATCAACCCCAAATGTTATAAACTAGTAAAACTTCAACTACTAATCAAAAGACTCTTATGGTGTGGATCAACCCCCGATGGACATGAAAGAAAAATCTAGT
The DNA here is from genome assembly GCA_004026705.1 of Nesogale talazaci. Lineage (NCBI taxonomy): Eukaryota > Metazoa > Chordata > Mammalia > Afrosoricida > Tenrecidae > Nesogale > Nesogale talazaci. The sequence continues at coordinate 21,325 of PVJH01008755.1, read as the reverse complement.
GTTTACTTTCAAGCAATCATAACTTTTGAAAATCCCCACCATTTGTGTGTCAGCTTTAAACATTGTCAGCTTTACATGCATATCGCTGTGCTGCTAAAGTTTACCACTAGTATTTCAAATACCAACAGCGTCATCATTAATGGACATATCTCAGCAGAATTTCCAGATGAGGGTCAGGAAAAAGTACTGGATGCTCTACTTCTGAAAACATATTGGCAGTGAAAGTCTAATGGATAGCAATGAGACTGTGTCTGACACTGCCACAATATGGGGCCCTCCAGATTGCAAGGCCTTCGAACTACCACATGGAAAGGGCTGCCTCATCAAAATGCAGTGAACTTTATTGATGTGATGAAACCATGTTTTCATATCTCTCATTGGCTGGTGGGACACCACTAAAAATGAGAAGATATTGTAGGTGTTTATTAATTTGTGATAATATTCAAAATATTAATCTAGAAAGATTGAAAGTTTTCAAAAAACAAAAATCAGAAAAATAGATATCCTAAGCATTAATAGGTGAAATGGACTGGCCATTTTGAATCTACTATGCCAGGAAGGAGAATTTGAGATGACATTGAATTCCTTGTCAAAAACATTCCAAGATCTGTCCTAATTACAATGCTGTCAGTGATGGGATAATATTCATACACTTATAAGGAAGACCATTTAACCAATTCCACTGTATGCACAAACTACTCATTTCAATGATGAAGATACTGAAGATTTTTACCAAATTCTACAATCGGAAATTGATCAATTAACAATCAGGTTGCATTCCAAAAGTTGGAAACAAAGAGGAATGATCAGTAGTGCCCATTTCAAAGAAAGAGGATCCAACAGGATGAGAAAATTATTAAATAACATCATTAATGTGACTCACAAAATTTTTCTGAAGATAATTCAAAATCGGTTATAATCAACAAGGATCTGGTAAGAAATTCACACCAGATTTTAAAAGAGGACTTGGAATGAGGGAGATCATTGTTAATCTCAGTAGTCTTGGCTGAATATATAGAATACCAAAACAGTGTTTACCAGTGTTTTATTAACTACACAAAAGCGCTTGGCTTGTGGATCATAACACGTTATGGGAAGCCATGAAAAACACGAAAATCCAGAATACTTAATTGTACTCTTATGAAACATACATAGGTCATGAGACAATTTTCAAACAGAACAAGGGGCTAAAAGTGATTTAAAAATGATAAAAAAACATATATTTGTTCAATCTGTGTGCTGAACAAGTAGCCTGAAAAGCTGGACTACAGGCAGAAGTTGGACATCAGGCTCAGAGGAAGACTGATTAACAACTGGTGATATGCAGAAGAAAACTTTGTTTGCTTGCTGAAAGTAAAGAGTATTAGGAACCTTTACTTAAGAGGATCAAGGACTACAGCTTTCAAAAACTGTAGGATTATACTTCAACATTTCAAAAAAATGTAAATGCAACCTGAGAAAGCAGGAGAGATTGAAATGACCAGGGATGTCATTTTATGTGCGTCCACAATCAATGTTCATGGAAGCAGCAATTAAAAAATCAAATCATTATGGCTGAACCCTGGTGGCATAAGTGGTTGAGTGCGGGACTGCGGCCCACGGACATGGCGGTTCAAATCCAGTGGCGGCTCTCAGGAGCAGTGCTGGGTAGCACCCACAACCAACCAGAGGGGAGTGATGCCCAAAAATTTACAAAAAATAAAAGAAAGGCAAGGCTCACCAAGCCATTTACTAAAAAAAATTTTAATTTAAAAATTAAAATCATTTAGTGCTGCAGAAGACCTCTCAGGGTTAAAATGCAAAAATGCCACATTGATGAGGGTTTTCAAGCTCCTCACATTCATGGAAACACTGGAAAATAAGTACAGAAGATAAAAGTTGAGGCATTTGAATTACTGTGTGGGCTAAGAATATTAAATACACAATGGACCACCAGAAGAATTAACACAGTTGTTGAAAGAAGCACAGCCAGACTAATCCTTGGAAATATGGATGCCAAGACTTCATCTCTCATACTTTGGACTTATCTGGAGGGGCTAATCCCTGAAGAATGCCCTCAGTCTTGGTAAAATAGACAATGAAAATTGGAAGACTATAAAATTGATCGACACCATGCCTGCAACAATGGACTCAAACATAAAAATCATAAGGATGCCCCAGGAAGGGACAGTGCTTCATCAATTGTACTGAAGGTAACTATGGGTCAGAATTGATTGAAAGCCATTAGCAATAACACTGAAAACACCATTGAACACAATTCTACTTTAATACACACAAGTAGCCATGCTTTGGGGTTAGCGCGATGGCAGCTGATCAGAGCACATGGAAGCAAATGAACGGGGAGAAAGGAAAACATCCTGGCCCACCGAGCCTTGAAAACCATATCCCTGCTCAAAGCAGTCAATGCACAGTGAGGACCATATGGCCAGCTCTACTATGAGACATGAAATCCCTCACTGACCCATAGCCTTACAGGGGACAACACTGGAGAGACAGTGTGGGAATTACATCCGATCTGAGACAAAATACTAAGGGTGTGCAACAGAACAGCAAGGGGGAAGAGATCAAGGGAGTCCTGAGGGAATGCCAAAAATAGACTTTGTGGCTAGAGTGTGGCATCCCATCAGACTGGACCAGAAAACACCCCTAAAGGTCAACAAACAAACTTTGAACTATTTACAGCTTTTTTTTTTTTTTTTGGTTTTTGGTTCTTTTGTTGCTTTGTTTTGCTTTCTCTTGCTTTTGTGCATATTATTATCTCTGCAGGTCCAACTAGATAAGATAGACTGGATAAATAATCTGGAGGAGAAAACAATGGAACTGACAGTTCGAGGGGAACATAACCAAGGGAGAGATGGGGTAAAAGATGTGGTGTTAACAAACCCAGGAACAATGGAACAAGTGATCCAAAATCATGATGAGTCGGGTGTAGGGGGCCTGGTAGGGCTTGATGAAGGGTAATGTAAGCGATAGGAATGACTGAAACCCAAATAAAGGCTGAACATGATAGTGGGGCAATAGAAGAAAAAGGAAATAGAAGTAAAAGGAAATAGAAGAAAAAACTAGAAGCCAGAGGGCACTTATAGAAGTCTAAATACAGGCATGTATGATGGGGAAGTAGATCTATATGCATAGATTTATAGGTTTAGTATTAAGGTAGCAGATGGACATTGGGCCTCCACTCAAGTTTTTCCTTAATGTAAGAACACTTTGTTCTATTAAACTGACGTTGCATGAGGCTCACCTTCCTGACACAATTGCCAAAGAGAAATGTATGCATAAGCAAGCATTGTGAAGAAAACTAATGGTGCCCAGTTCTCAAAAAATATAGCATCTGGGGTCTTAAAAGGCTTGAAGGGTAAGCAAGCAGCCATCTAGGTGATAAGCAACAAATTCCACATGGAAGAAGCACACGAGTCTGTGTGATCACATAGTGTCAAAGGGATCAGGTACCAGGCATCAAAGAACAACAACAACAACAAAAAACGATATCATTGTGAATGAGAAGGAATGCCAGTGGGGACCAAAGCCCATCTGTAGGCAACGGACATCCCCTTACAAAAGGATCAAGGGAAGTAAATGAACCAGTCAGGTGCACTGTAGCAATGATGAAACATACAATTTTCCTCTAGTTTTTTAATTCTTCCCTACCACCCCCACCCCCTATCATATTCTCAATTCTATCTTTCAAATCTGGCTAGACCAGAGGATGTGCACTGGTACAGATAGGTACTGGAAACATGGGGAATCCAGGACAGATGAACCCCTCAGGATCAGTGGGCAGAGTGGTGATACTGGAGGGTGGAGGGGAGGTGGGGTAGAAAGGGGGAACCAATCACAATGATCTACATATAATCCCTTCCCTCGTGATGGACAACAGAAAAGTGGGTGAAGGGGGACATCAGACAGTGTAAGGCATGACAAAATAATAATACTTTATAAATTGTCAAAGGCTTGTGAGGGAGGGGGTTGGGGAGGAAGGGGGGAAATGAGCTGATACCTAGGGTTCAAGTAGAAAGCAAGAGTTTTGAGAACGATGATGACAACAAATGTGCTTGACACAATGGATGGATGCATGGATTGTGATAAGAGTTGTATGAGCCCCCGATAAAATGATTTTTTTTGAAAAAAGGATGTATTCCATTTGACTTTTAGGAGGATAAAATCAATTTCACCACTTCCCTGCTAGTCAGCCTAGGCGCCTCTCTCCATGGGCTTCAATTGTTCCCTTGAAACAATTCCAAGAAAATTCTGTTCCTGAGCTCCTGGCTGCCATGAGCTTCCCTCCCCAGGCTAGCTGCCCAGAGCAGGAAGATTCTAACAAGTTACCATGTCTTTCATTCTCAAATGCAGCTCAGAGTCGACTGGGTAGTTAAATAAGACAGTTTCCAGAGGCCCATCGGGCCTTGCGTGGGTTGACCAGGTCATGCTAAGTTGATTCCTCTGTCCTTCCTTCCTGTTCCTCATTAGGGATTTATAACCTTCAACCTCTCAAGCCCCAGTACATGATTGTTTGTTTTTGTTTTTCAGGAATAAGAGAAAAATAATGATGATGTTCTTTTCCCTCCTGAACTTGAAAACACAAATGTAGACAAGGAAGAGACAAAAATGTTAGCATTATTACCCTTCAAACCTCAGTGAGAGCGCACGGCTTTATGGAACCACAGTGGGTTCTGAACAACTCACCCTGAGTTGTGCAGGCTTGCCCAATTGGACACAGGCAGCCTAAAACCAAGTCATCTCTGAAAGGACCAGGGGGATGGATCCAGCAATCATTCTCAGCAGGGGGCAGATCTCAAGGGGCCAGGGGAGGCCTCAGTTATTATACCTAGTTCTCCAAACGAGGTAAGTCTTCTCCTCCCTTGAGACTTGGGCGGAACTTCCCTGAAGATACTCCTAATGGAAACCAGGGGGCTGGGGCTAGAAGTGAGAAAAGTATCAGTCCCCATCTGTCCCAGCCTCGTCAGCTCAAGGTCAGCAAGTTTCCCCTAATATAATCAAGATCATTCTACATGTGTCCCCACTACTTTCTTCCTCAAAGTAGTCTCATATTTCATCAATATGGAAGGTCTTGTACTAGCTCACCAGGCTCCGTGAGGTTTTTAAAATCAAGTCCCTCTGTTTGGCTGTCTTTTAAGCATGAAGGTCCCAATAGCCTCCTTTCCTCCAAGACCTCCTTCCTTCCTCCCAGCTTCAGGAGTCTGAACAGAAGACTGGCCCAGTTCCTGACCCTGTTGTCCTGTACAAGAATCTTGACTCATTCCAGCATTCTGGACTGCTTCCATACAAAGAGCACACGCCTCGGTTTGAACCGCGATTCCTCTCATTCATCTGGATGTCTTCAGCAGGGTCCTCCAGCGTGTCTCCAACCATCTGCCACAGTGGTTAAGAATAGCCAAAGCCAGGGGACATCCACAAACTGCGAATTAAAGCTGTGCGAAGTTGAGCGAATGACTTCATCCCTCTGGGTCCTGGTTCTTTTCAATCAAATCCAGTGTGGTTATTGTGAAGAGTAAATCCTTAGTAGTATCTGTAAAGTCCTTAGAGTGACGCCTAGCCTGAATTTAGTGTTTCTTAACACAGTCCTATTCCAATTTGATTTGTACAGCTGATAGGAGTCCTCAAACTCTGGCCCGTGGGCCACATGCAGCCCGCTGAAGACATATATCTGGCCTGCTGGTTGTGTTTGCCATGGCTGCTGTTCTGCTTAGCAGCCAACTCATCCTGGGCCCGCAGTGAATTTGTTCATTGTTTTGGGGGTTTGTTTGTTTGTTGACGATAATTCTGGCCCTCCAATGGTCTGAGGGACAGTGAATTGGCCCTTTGTTTAAAAAGTTGGAGCACCAATGGTATAGCACCTTCTGGTCCCCTTCTCTCATTTCATTTATATGAAAATCAGGGCAAAGATAAAGATGAGAGCCTCTTATGAAAATTATGAAAATTATGAACTTGGGGCTGAGTGGAAAATCTGAGGACCCTTCTAATGTGGGCATGTGATTGATAAGCTTTACATACAGGTCTTAGGTTTGGAGCTCACTGACCTATGAGTGACTGTCAAAAAAGATTGGTGTGTGTGTGTGTGTGTGTGTGTGTGTGTGTGTGAAAGATCCATGGCATTGCTTAGGAAAAAGAGAGGGCAGAGGGCATCCTGTTGGAAAGGTGGGAAGAAGTCCTGTACAGGAAATGAAAGCTGTCTTTCCAGCGAGAAGGAATGCCAAATCAGTACAGCATCCCGATCTCAATTCAAACCAATTCAAACAGAAAAGACCGGCGATGGCTCCATCAAGCAGATCGGATGAGGGCAGGGCTGGGTAGAAAATGGTGGATTTGCTGTCTAGGGGGTTAGCGGCCACCTTCAAAGCAGCAGTTGCCAGAGGGTACCCGTGGGAGCTAAGGGAAGGGTGGGTCAAAGTGGCTGTGGGATGAATGGTGTGAAGCTTACATAGAAGAAACTGGAAACCTGAAGCTATCGGTCCTCAAATCTCACTGAAGTCACCAGTTTCAGGGGCCATCTTTCCCTCAGGGGGAAATTGAAATCCCCAGTCTACATCCCCTCACTCTTTTCCCCTTCCTGACAGGCAAGGCCAGGAGTGAGGCTGAGGGGCCTTGCGGGAGATCAGGCAGCGCTGGGCAGGAAGCCCCCCTGTCTGGAAGCCCCCTCAGGCTCCTTAGTGGCTACCGTAGCACCACAGGAAGCAGATGTGCCCCACCTCCCACCCCAGCTGCTGGGGCACAACTGGGAACGGCTGCTGGGGTGCGGAAATTTGCATTACATGGATCATTTCATATCAAGACTGTCCCCTAAAGTGAACTACAAGGATCTTGGCACCGTTAACAGATTTCACTTCTTCTTTCCCAGGTTTTGTCAAGCCAACCAGAGTGTGGGAATTATCCTGCGATTCGCTTGCCCTCGTGAGTCGGCTGTTGGCCTGTGTCCTTGCCTTTCTGCAGAGCCCACACCCCTGGGAATTGTGGAGCCCCACTTTCCTGGGGGAGTTCCGGCTCCTGGCCAGGCAAGCCATCTCTGAGCCCGTTGCTTAGGGTATCAACAGCTTCAGGTTTTGACAAGAACGCATTCGGGCGCCCACTGCTTCCCCAGCACCTGTGAAGGCTTCCTCATTGTCATTCTCCCTGGAGCTTTCTGCGGGCTGAGGGTGGCCGAGCCCTGCCAAGAGAAGGTTCTGTGGTCTCAGGGCCCTCCATTCAATTCCCCTTTTGGGTCCTCCTCCACGCTGGGCGCCACCCTCATCCCCACCCACAGCAGGCACCCTCCTTTGCAAAATGTGCTTTTTGCCCACACCCAGTCCCCACCTTCTGAAGTGTCAAGTTTCTTTTTTAAAATAAGTTTCGTTCCACCCACAGGAAAGTCGTTTACATTGGTAGCCACTGATACAGACACCATATGCATTCTGCATACAATGAGGGATACACACAGCATCACTGGGATCGTGAAGGAGGATGAGGCTGTATGCTCAGATCCACACCTTCTAAGCATCCAAGACCTGAAGAGCTGAGACCCCAAATCTCTCTCCAGCCTTTTTCAACCTTCTGTTCATGCTAATGTTCCTTGGCTCCCAGCTCCTTCTCTCTCTGTCTCAGCATCTTCTGGAAGAAGTTCTGCAGACTTCTTGGCTGTGGTGTCTCCTGTACGAGGATACCACGCTCATTGTACTTCAGCTTGAACCTGTCAGAAGACCAGGATTCTGAGTTCAGGAAGGCCTTGTATTACTCTGTGTTGTGCGGAAATGTCTCTACAAGGGACTGTGAGTCACTGAAAGGCAGAACCTCCCATCAGTTCTCCCTGAACCTAAGGAACAAGCACTGGGGCAGGTGAAGGCAGGCCCCCCGGTGCTCGAGGTCAAACACGGGAACTGTGTGTGAGCCAGAACCTCCATTCCAGCCGCCTTGGCCTGGCCCAGGGGCTTCAAGAAGGGAGTAGGGGGTGGGTCCTCCATCCCAGGACTCTGAGGCCCCTGGGAACTTATCTTGTCCTGATCTCAGTCCATGACCCTGAAACCTTTCACATAGTCCCAGTACTTCAGAACCAGTATCAATCTTCCTCAAGGGGGAAGAAAAAAAAATACAGGATCATGGAATGCATGCTCCTGGGCTGCCTGTGGCTCTCCAAGAAGCCTTATTTAGGCATCACATAGAATCTCAGCCAAGGAGCCTCAGAGTCGCCCTAAGGGACAAAACTGCTGACATGGAGAGAGCAGGACTGGGTAGGGGGTTTCCCAAGAAAGCTGGTGTCTTTTTCTTTTTTCAGTGTAAACTTTCCACTTACCTTGGTTGGCCAGCATTTACTCATCTCTTCCCTCTGAGTTGGAATCAACTTGATGACAACTCTTGCTTTCCCACTTGCCCCAAATGGGACAGAGCTTGTGATCAAGAGGTGAGGACTGACCTGTGAGGTGAGGTCTATGAGGAATGCTTCAGGCAGAGGGGCAAGAGTGCAGCTCTGTGCTGCCTACAGGCTCTGAGACCGACTGGTCCACTGGAAGAAGTAGCATCTTAAGGCATGAGGATTATTCAAGCACAGGACAACTCGAGCTCACTGCCACCACGTTGATTCTGGCTCACACTGACTTAATAGAACAGGATCGAACTGGCCCCTGTGGGTTTCTGAGACAGTAACTCTCTAGGGAGGAGAAGCCTTGTCTTTCTCCATTGGAGGAGCTCATAGCTTCAGAATACTGACCTTGGGATTAGTGGCCCACCACATACACACGAGGCTGTCCGAGCTGCCAGGTAACAGGAGGAAAAGAACTTTTTCAGCCCAGAGGGTGGCGCGAGGGAAGGTTGAGTAGCTGGAACATGGGCTATGCCTTCAAAGGACCTGTCACTGTGTCCAGCAGCAAGGGCCCGAGGGAGGGGGGGTCAAGGCCTACGATTGAGGGACCTGGCCCCCAGGAAGGTACTGGGAGGAGGAGGGAGGCCTGAGCTCAGAGGAAGAAGGCTCTCTGGACATCAAAGCTCAACCGGGAATTAGGGGAAATGCAGCTCCCTGTTCTGGGAGCTGCCAGGCTGTGTGCGGAGGCCTACACCCAGTGGGATGGAGGAAGGGTGGAGATGGGTGTGAACTCTGATTTCAGGTAGTGAAACCAGGGCCAGGAAAGCAGAGCGCCCTTTTCAAGGTCACACGGAGTCCCCCTGGAGACAGTTCCCCAAGCTCTCAGGATGACACAGAGGAGGGTGGCAAAATGGGACAGGAAGGGCACACACTGCTGCCCTGTCCCGAAGACTTGCAAAACATACTCATATTTGAAAGGCCCATGAAGAGTATAAAATAGTTTATTTAATTCAGCACTCAGCGCAAACAAACAAACAAACAAGCAAACAAACAAACTCATATCTCCTTGTTCATTTGAATCAAGATCCCGGGCAGGAGGGCACTGCCGCTCAGGGGTTCCTGGGGGAGCAGGAATCACTGTGGTTGGAAGGGGGCCCCGGCCCCCAGAGGAGCTCTCCCAGGACCCTCACCCCACCCCCTATCTTCAGACACCTGAGCACTGACTTTGCCCCGATGTTGTTAGTGTTGGCTAACAACAAATGTAGAGAAATGTTTCAGGCAAGAAATTTTTCTGCTGCCAATATCGGTGTTATTTCAGGATCAGAATGGGCAGGTGTCCAGAGGTTCTGAGCTGACCCCAGGTGATGCCAATGGCTTTGGGTTTGACCCCGGATGGATAAGTTAGCAGTTGGCATTCACCCCAAAGTCCTGGAAGAAAAACCTAGCAAAGGACTTCCCAGAGAGTGACCCCGGCAATGCCGGGAAGCTGATTTCTACTCTGGCACCTAAGGGGCCCCCATGAGTCCGAATTGACCTGGTGTTGAATCATTGGGTTTGGTTTATAGGAAAGCTCTCAAAGCTCACTCTCCTCTAACAACAGCAGCATGGCAGTCTCCTTCCCTAGCTCAGTCGTAATATATTGTAATGTGAGACTAAGAGCTAAATAATCCAGGGCTGACAGAGCTTCTGTGAAACCCTGGTGGTGTAGCGGTTATGCCTTCGGCTGTGCCCCTCATGATCAGTAATTCAAAACCCCCAGCAGCTCCTCAGAGAAAGACTAGGCTTTTGACTCCCGTAAACAGTTATATAAACAGAGTCTCAGAAACCCACAGGGACTCACTATGAGTCAGCATGGACTCAATGGCAGAGAGAGAGAGAGAGAGAGAGAGAGAAAGGTCCTGATTGACTGGATTGGCCATATATGAAGTACCAGGGTGCTATCTCTATATATGTTTTCCAGTTCAAACCCTAGTGAAAATTATCATTAAACTAACTATAAAATGCCTTGAGACTGTAATAAAAAGGGAAGACAAACACTGGCACTGCCTGAGTTCTAATTGTATTGTACATTAAGTAGACACTGTGCTAAGGACCCTACACACAGGCTCCTGTTCTTTCTTACAATGTTTTCAGGAAAACCTCTTTATTGACATATAATTCACATACCATACAATTCAATGGTTTAAATATATTTAAAAGAGTAGTGAAATCATCAATTTTAGGTCACTCTCTTCATTTTAGTGTCCATTATTATTAACTCCCAACTCCCCCCTCCCCACCTCTCCATCATAACGCTCAGGAGTTATTAATCTAGTTACTATCCTTATAAATGTATCTATCATAGACTTTATATCAAGAAAATCATACAAGCAACAGTACAACAACAACAAAATAAAGCACAAATGCAAGGCTTTTAAAGCACAGTGATGGGCTTTGAAAAGTTCATGGAAAAGAAACTTATCTCTTAATTCCATTTCTCTATGAACTTTTTGAAGCATAGATATCAGTATACCCTTAGCTCTATGTATATGTGTGTATACTCTTTTTGCAAATACAAAATCCTAAGACTCATACAAGGTAAGTAATTTTCCCCAAAGCCATATAATTGTACACAGATCCTGGGTTAAAATATAGACCCTGAGTATAGGATCGCTCAATATGAAATTACCAAATAAAGATAATATACCACCATTGAGGTGATATTACAATATATATCTAACATGCGGCACTAGTGGATCAGAAAATAAGGATATCAGTTAAGCTAAGAAATTTATTTTGCTGTCCAAAGGCTTAAAGGGACATAGAAAAGATTTATCCATACCAAATGTGTGCGTATGCATTATTTCCCAAGTCTCAGCCAAATATCAGACACACTGCAGAAGATACCAAGAGTTCACCTTTTTGAATAGAGGAAGTTGATTTTTTTTAATTATTATACGAGATCTTTAACCCACCATGAGATTAAAGCTAAATTGCCCTTGTTCATGACAATTGTCAAAACTTAAAAGCTTATTTAGAAAATCTCAAATGACCACCAAGTCTTTTGACATTCTGCCAAACATCACACAAGGCATAAAACTTAGCTTGATAGTAGAGAGTATGTATAGAATAAATGATTGGCGAGTAGGTGTAATCTCTCCTTCTGTATTCTAATATAAGTTTATTCTCTTTGTTTTAATATAGATTCTTTTTTCCTGAAACTTTGTATTATGAATTAGGTATTTTTAAAAGAACTTTTTGTTGTGAATTAGGTGATGGTATTTCTTTTTAAAACACCTTAACAGTTTCATTGACAGGTGATTCATATATCATAAAATAGTTTAAACATATTAAACAAAATTGTGCATGTAAGTATTTCTTAATGTGGAAAGTGGCTGTAGATCAGAACCTGATATAAATAAGACTTAAAAATATCTACAAGAGTAGGAAATAGTTCCTGAAGTTGGCACCCTCTTTCAGCATTTCTCAAATGTCAGATTATTCTTAAGGAAAGGATTATTCCAAATGGACACTCATCCACAATCACTAAAGGGGTATGGAGCTCTTTCTATGGCAGGTCAATCCATAGAACTCCCGGTTTTTGTCAAGTCACTTCTGACTCATGGCAGCTCCATCTTCACAGCGGCAGATAATCAAGTCTTCCACAGCGATGCGGGTGGGGTTCACACCACCAAACTTTAGCAGCTGAGAGCGAGCTGTCACCCAGAATCAGACATGCAGAAAAAAAAGTCGCTGAGATAGCGATGTGGACAACATAGGAACAAAAACTACTGGGCGTTCTGACTCATGGTGATGAGACAGGCTTTCTGTGCCCGGTGTCTTCACCACCAACATGAGATCCTGGACAACAGAACTGGAACACAGGTACAGAAAAAAGAAAAAGAGTCATTTATCATTCTAAGGATAACACATACTCCCTTGTAGGCTGTGTCTATCGGACAATAAATATAGAGTAGCTGAAAAGCTGCGATGGACACAAGCAAAAAGCAATTTTATGTTTTAATTGGGAAAAAATGGAGCATTTATTTCTACATGTACAACCTTGAGGTTCCAGGATTTACCTGATAGAATATTTATTTTATTCCTGCGTAGAAGTTCTGTGCAGAACCCTACTGTTTCATCCCAAAGACATACTTTTAAACAATTGATTTAAAGAGTTAACATTTTAACAATTCAAATCCAGTCACTCCAAGGTGATAGCGTTATCGCAAGGGTGACACAGTCATCTGCAGCTCGTGTCTGATCCTCGATGTCCAGCCAGCTATGACTCAATGGGTAATCCTAGCTTGAAGCCCCTTCCCAGGCCTTCCTCGGGGTCATTGCTAGTCTCCATTGCACTTGAGGCTACTGTGTGTTTGGGAATCCTCTTCCAGCCCTCTTTCCAACCATATCCTACTGTGATCCAGAAGGTTCCCATCAGCTGACTTTTAGAAGTAGATTATCAAACTTTCCTTCCTGAAATGTCTTCATTGGAAGGGCCACTGACACTTAGCAACCCTGGTGACTGCTGATACTTGAAATGCTGGTGAAGAAACATTTCCCACTCTAGCAGTACACGCGCCACCCCAGTAGGGCCAACCGGGTGGTAGCACCTGTGAGGAATGGGTGCCACTCCAAGCAGGGCAGACCAGACCGAGAGCTTTTCTCTCCCTGTACAATCTCGATAAGAGCCTTCTGATCACGCCCCAAGTGTCTGCCTTGCTTCCCCGACCTCCTCCATGTCTAGCACAGTTCCTGGCACAACTGGGTGCCCCAACAGACATTATTACTTCCTCCCCAAGTAAGCGAAGCGTTCCCAGCTTATGCCCCAGTTCAGTAAGCTCCAGGGTACTGACTCCTGAAGGCTGGCTTCAATATTCAAATCTGTAGCAACTTTCACTTCCCTTTCTACTCAACCCGATCACTGTGTCAGGGAAGGAAATTACATTTGCTTAAGAAGATAGACTTTTTATAAAGTGGGCTTTCTGGTCTTGTCAAGGTATTGACTGACTTGGCGATTGCCCGCTCCCCAGATGCCTGTGCCCTGAAATTCCCTGGGCCCCATGGGTCTCCAAGCTGCCATGTGGTCTCCAGAAAAGTTCTCCTTTGACCTCCAGTCCCCTCCTGCCAGGGAGCAACCTGCAAAACAGAAGTTGTGCCTCCTCACAGGAGAGGAGGGTGGGATTTCCAGCAAATAGGGAAGAACTTGCTTTGCCTGCTGCTAGATTCTTGCAGGATCACCCTCCTCTCGGGAGAAAAAGAGGAAAAAAGGCAAATCACTTTCCTCTTTCTTCTGCTTCTCCTAAACAAACTGCTTGCCTAATTTCCTTTGCAGTTAGAGCAATGTTCCTTGTGAAAACCACTATTTCCACACATTCACACAATGTGTGGATTTCGAAGTTCCGGAAGGCATTTGTGTTTCGGGATCCAGTAGGTTCCCTTGAGTCTTTCAGCTCTTTGCATTCCCACTGTAAGACATATTCCAGAGTCAACAAGCTGATTGAAAAAACCTAAATGCTCCCTAAGGAGAATGTGCTGGCCACTAGAACGCCACGGGGAGAGGCAGGTAGTTCCAGGGGGTTTTGTTTGAGGGCCAGGGGTGTCCACACACGGCTCACGGCCCCGTCAGCCAATCGCAGCCACCCAAGAGGGGCAATCTCTTCTTTGCCAGATGAGGGGTACCTGGCTATCCCTGGCCATCCAGTGAAAGGTGGATTTGAATGCACTTGTGCTGGCCTCTGCGGCAAAACACAGGGTTGGAGAACCAGAAGACTCAGACACTCAAGGGTCAATGAAGAAAAGAAGGTTGGTTTCTGAATCCTAACAGCATACCTGAATAGTGTGTGTGTGTGTGTGTGTGTGTGTGTGTGTGTTGAAGTGGAGTATCTAGGAAGACCAACACAGTGACTCTATCAACCTCATCTGCTTTCATTTTGGTGAGCAGTCTAGGGCTTGTACCAAAAGCTCACAGGCTGTAAGAGTTGTATCTGGCTGCCTCTAGCATCAGCTCAGTTTTCCTGTGTCTAGTAGACCGAGGAAAGAACAGCTGACGTAAAACCAAACTAAGGGAATCTGCACATATATAGAAACAAGAGTGAGAAAAAGAGTTGGCTGGGAAGTCCCCAGAAAGAAATGCAGGCCAGAGTATTTGATAATGAAATTCCATATAATGAATAATAAATGTGTTTAAAAGCTAAATTTTAAGTAGAGCATATTAAAATGGACAAAAATCAAGGATCTCAAAATCATAGGTTTTTTGTGATTGATTAATGGAAGATTTTATTAGCATCCTAGTTGACATTTCTTTAAAACCTTAAACCAGCGACAAAATTCAAAACACCTCTCCACTTAGGAATACAAACACCTCCATGGCCTTCCCCTGGCATTTTGAGGAAACTTGAAAGAAGCTCTCCATCTAGTGGTGAAGGAACAAAAATGGAAGGAAACATCTAAAATAACCAAGATTGTTTCCCAGGAGGAGATAACACAACACCCACTCTCCAAGAGGCACTCTGTATGTCTAGGCCACAACCCTCCCTGGAAAAAGGGAGAAACGAATCCCAGAAATGATCACAGTTTACTCAGATCACAGAACCAGCTAACAGTATTCAAAGAGTGAAACTCCAAATCCATTGACCAGGCTTCCCACTGAGAATCACGACTCTGGTCCATTCGTCACCCTTCAGGTCTGTAAGGGAACTGACCCCCTGTTAGAAAAATCAATACTGAGATCAAAAGAAAAGCATCTACCCAAGAACCATGAGCAGCAAGGATAAGGGACAGAACTACGGCACAGGGAAGACTTGCCGTGGATGAGCAGAAACAAAGTGCATATGAATTGTTGAACGTAAAACTCATCAACTCTGTAAGCCTTCCCCTAAGTCACCATGAAGTTGGGTTTTTCTAATAAAAAAATAATGCCATCAGGATGATTCTGAATTATTGAGCCCCATGTGTTACAGAGTAGAGCGGCACTCCATAGGGTTTTCTTGGCTGCAATCTTCATGGAAATAACACTTTTTCCTGGGGGCCAACAGAATGCATTTGAATGGCTAGCCTTTGGATTAATAATTGTGGCAGTCATGTACTCTTGTGTCAATTTGAGGATAGGAAGTGTAGGGGTGGAGTCTATCCTGTCAATCTGGAGATAGTTCATGAGACCTCTGTGTGGGCATGGCTTTCTCCTGAGACTTCTGGGAAATCTCACGGTATTTCCCTCGTGGAGATGAGAAGCTATCTACCTGGTTGTTGGGAGTTAGTCTCAGAGACAACAAACTATGGACAAGACAAGATGGCAGCATCTGAGGAGCTGAAGGAGCCAGAGGAGAAGCCACACGGCCTTACCCTGATGGAACCAGACCTCTGAAACTGACGAAGTTATGTGGAGATCCCTGCCAGCACTGAGTTGCCTCTACCCCCACTGAATGGTGTTAATGGACCCTGAACCCTGGAAGTGAGAAGCCATGGGGAGACCCCTGCCAGCACGGGGATTCTGCACCCACTGGCCTGTGACTTTGTGAGTCAGAAGGAGATGTTATAGATTGGTATCAGGCATATGGGCTAATATCGGACTTATGAATTTGAACTGGACTGGATTGGGATGCTTTCTTAATGTCCTATTCCTGTTGTATATAAATCTTACCCTTATATCCATATGCATGTCTATGAAATTTATTTCTCTAGTCTACCCGGACTAACACACATTGTATGTGTTTCGTGAGTCTGAAGAAGACTAATGGATTGGTATTGGACATATAGGCTAATATCGGACTTATGGACTTGGACTGGACTGGGTTGGGATGCTTTCTCAATGGAACATTATATATAAACCTCTTGTATATAAACCTCTCCCTTATATACATATGTGTGCTTATGAATTTGTTTCTCATGTCTACCCAGACTAACATAATAGTGGACTGCAAACTGCTTGCATCATCCAGAAACCTCATTCAGAGGGTTACAATAGGATTCATCAGTATCTTTTGCTTGCAGGGTTTTTTTAATTTAATTTTTTTGCAGTTTTATTTTTAATACCCTTAGATTATGTTATTTGGCTATTATATATACTGAAATCCATTCTTGCATCAAAAGACCAACACTTCATGCAGGAAGTTTCCCATAGCTAAGAGACTAAGGTGATCACCTCACTCCATGGACCAGACAGATCTCTCCTATAGATACTTCTTTTACCCATGGATTGACCCTTACCACCATTGAACTTCACCCTACCCCTAAGAAAGAGCTATCAAAAACATACCTGGAGTAGGCTCAGTATAGCTTCTGGTATCTTGTAGACTTGTGTTATGGATTGAATTTTGTGTTCCTCCTCCCCAAACACCAAAAACAACCAGTATGTTGCCCTAACTCCTATCCTTATAGATATAATCCTGCTCAGAAATAGGGGTTTCTATCTTGTGTTGACTAGAGAATTTCAGTAGCAGATGTATCTGAAACCTAATCACTTCTGAGCAAAATAGACACAGATATATGTACATAGGAGACAGAACAGATGCCCTTGGGGGGATTGCCAAGGAATCGAGGCAAGACGAGGGTCACTAAGTGGGGGAGAATTCACATAGCTAAGAACCCAGTTTGGACTGGTAGCCTCCAGGACCAGGAGAAAATAAGTTCTGATCCTTGGAGCCATCCCTGTGCAATGTTTGTTTTACTGTAAGTCTAGGAGATTTAGATAACTTATTCCCGCTTAGTCTCTCAACTGAGTACAGTATGAGACACAACGGTAGGTAGCATGAGTAAGAGACAATGGCCATTGGATATGGTTGAACTTAAGCTCAAATGAAAATTTAGGTGAGTTTTGCCAGGTTACTTACTGTCCCTGAGCCTTTAGTCACCTATGAAATGAAATGAATCATCTCTGCTTTTAAAAGTTTTCGTGAAGATGGATGAGCTAGCACAGCAAATATATTATGCCCACTGCAAAGAAGATCCTTGTCTTTTCTTGCTAGGTGCCATCACGTGGGTTCCGACCCATAGTGACATTATGTACAACAGAACTGAACACTGCTCCGTGCTGCACTGTCCGCGCACTTGTTCCTGTGCCCCATGCCATTGCTGTAGTCACTGTGTCAAGCCACCTAATTGAGGGCCTTCCTCTTTTTCACTGCCCCTCCACTTTAACAAATGGATGTCTTTCTCCAGGGACTGGTCTCTCCTGACAAGATACTCAGTGTGTAAAATGAAGCCTTGCCATCTTGGAGCACTCTGGTCATTCTCCTTCCTAGACATATTCATTTGTCCGCTCGTTTCTCCCACACCACAATTCAGAGAGAGGAAGAGAAGGCTTCTTTTTCTCCATTCCCTCTGCTGTCTCTCATCCTGTTCCATACACTCAAGCTTATTTAAATCTGGTCTTCTGGTCATTAAAATTAGCTTAGAATGTTGTCGTTTCCAGCATTTATACAGGGAAGTCAGCTGTGAAGTACAGCTGTGGAGAATTGCGGTAAAGACTGGCATCTATTCTGGTATCTTTAGGTCTTAATGTAACTACTTTAAGTATTTTACTATTATTTCTTTGTAGGAAAAAAGAAACAAAACATTATCCATGACCAGGATTTCTTCCCTCATGAGTAGTCACATGTAGTATTGAAGGGATCATTAAATTAATGCAAGTCATCCAGCACCAATTAAATTAAAGGGGAAAATTATGGTACCTGAAATTCTGCTAATGGACAACATTGCTTAATAGACACTCCCACCAGAAACAACAGAACAGTTATCAAATATATGGAAGTTCTCAAGACAATGTGCACATGGCAATGACATACAGTGATACCTGGCAAAGAGCTAAATTCAATGACTTGAGCGTTATGAATGCCCCACTTGTTACAAAATTATTTTTTTCAGGTAGCATCACAGAGAGGGGGCACTCAAATAGAGCTTGGCAAATTTCTTTGAGGAGATGAAGTTAAGCATGGATCAATGGCAGAGTGTTTGGTTTAAATGTTCAAGTTTCTGATGAAATGCAATACCTCCCAGGCAAAACTCACTTTTCCCTCTTTCTCTTATGCTTGGCAATCACTAAAATAACCTTTGATGGCTTTATCTTCCCTGTAAGGGAGACCACACAGTGGTTGTCCTTCATGATGGCCTCATCTTGCTCAACAGAATGTTTCCTGAGCTCCTCCATGCTGTGGTGAACTTCTGTTCCCTCTCTGGCAAAACAATATTCCACGGTATTCATGTTGTGCGTTTCATTTATCCACTCACTTATGATTGGTCAGTTATGTGGTTTCTACCTATTGACTATTGTGAAAAGTACAGGCTGCTGTTTGTATTTTCCATTTCACTTCTAGGTCATAAAGTAGCTCCATGACAACCACTGGAGAAATTACTAAACTACTGCCCGCAGCAGTGGTTTTTGTCTACGCTCCTCCGAGCCATGGAAAAGGGCTTCATTTTTTCCACATCTTCTCTAACACCTATTCTTTTTTTCCCCTATATTTGTTGGTTGTTGGGTTTTATTATTGTCATTCTAATGAGCGTGAGGTGCTATTTCCACTGTGTTTTTGATGTAGTCCTCCTTAGCAACTAAATAGGTTCTTGTAATTGTTAGCCATTTGAACAAACTCTTTTAGTGAAATATATGTTCAAGTTATTTGCTAATTTTTTCCCAACATTTTGTATTTGAGTTGTAGAAGTTTTTAAAATTTATATTTTGAATATTATGCATTCTCAGAGCTATGAGACTCAAAACTTTTATCCTCAATTGTATTTGGTCTCTTTGGTGTATTGATAAATTCCTTTGATGAACATAATTACTTTATCTCCTCAACGTCTTGCCTATTTTGATTTTTGCTGCTCATGCTTTTGTTATCATGGCTGATAACCATTGTTAAAAATAGCTCCCACATCTATACCCCTAGATATTTTGGGTGGGGGGGGGGTTGGGGGGGCATCACTGCCCTCTGGTGGTGGGAGAAGGAGGCCCAGCCATTGCTCCATGGAGCTGGAATTGAACCTCCATCCCAGGGGGCTGCAGTCCCGTGCACAACCACTATGCTACCAGAGCTCAGCCCCACCCCTAGATTTTTATAAGAATTTTATGGTTATAATTTTTCACATGAAGGTCTTTAATTGATTTTTAATTCATTTTCGTATTGTTTAAGATGGGGATCCTGTTTCATTCTTCTGCCTGTGGATAGCTAATTTCTCTAGCACTATTGACTGAAGAGTCCACACAAAAAACTTAAGGCACGACCTGAAAGAAGCAAAGTAACTTATTTCCAAGTAAACTAACTGCATCTAAGAACAAAGCTCAAGTTCAAAAACATCCATACGACAAGATAAAATTCACAAATTACCAAATATTACCAAGAATGGAAAGAAACAAAACTAATGCAGATGTGAAAAATTGGTGATGTGGGCATTAAAACTCTCTTCATAACCAAATTTCATAAGCCCAAAATGTTGAAAATAAATATTAAAAATCTAAATACAATTGTGTTTATGTGAAATATAATTTGTTTAGCTAAAAACACTAACTAGAGTTAACTGCAAAATGGTTAAATGGAAAATATATTAATAAAAACTGAAATGAAATTAAATACAGGAGGGAAAATAAGAGTGAAAAAAGACCAGTGTGTTAGTCCAGGTAGACTAGAGGAACAAATTCATAGACTTGCATATGGATATGAGGAAATGGTTTATATACAAGAGGAACAGTTCAGTCCAGTTCAAAGTCATAAGTCCGATATTAACCCATCTGCCCGAAATCAGTCTATAAAGTCTCCTTCCGACTCACGAAATCACAGGTCAGTGGGTGCAGAGTCCCAGCACTGGCAGGGGTCTACACAGGGTTCCTCACTTCCAGGGCTCAGGGTCCATCAACAGCAGAAGCAACTCATCGCCGGCAGAGGTCTCCATGTGGCCACCCCAGCTTCAGAGGTCTGGCTCCATCAGGGTAAAACTGTGTGGTTTCTCTGTCCTCCAGCTTCTTGGACGCTGCCATCTTGCCTTGTCCGTGATTCATTTTCTCTGAAACTAACTCCCAACAACCAGGTAGATAGCCTCTCATCTCCACGAGGGAAATACTGTGAGATTTCCCAGAAGTCTCAGGAGAAAGCCATGCCCTCACAGAGACCTCATTGGCTACTCAATGGCTATCTCCAGATTAACAGGCTAGACTCCACCCCTACATCTCAATCATGAAATTAACATAAGCACATGACCGCCACAATCAGAGTTAATGATGAGGTGAAACTTTAAGTAGCCTAATATATATGTAATTGACAGAGGGGGACACACACATGTGCACAAAAGAAAAATGTTTAAAATTGATGAAAAAATATAAACTCAAAGGTCCATAAATCTTAACATAAAAAGAAGCACAAAGAACATTACATAAATATATTGAGAAACATCATTATCAAATTGTTTGAACCAATAAGTAAGAATCTCAAAGGCAGTCAGAAAATCAAAGAATCATTGCACACAAAAGAACAGTACAAGAAGACTCCAGATCTCTTGTTGAAAACAGTGCAAACCACTTCTTTCCTGACATAAACCAGCAGAAAGAAGGAAGAAGACAGGCAGCTGTAGACAAAGAGAGAGGAGAGTCTGGAAACAAAGCACCATCTTAAAGAGCTGGATCCCATGGAGACTTCCCGCCACATACATTCTATGGAGTAGTGGTCCAGCTCTGTCTTACCTGGTTCCTGGAAGGCTTACTTGTGGAGAGCAGGATTCGAAGGCCATTGTTTGCTCTGCAAACAATTCCTTCCGCCCCAGGGTTTTTAGCAAAAGCCATCATGCTCTGGCGAAAGCCAGCTTCCGGATACTGACGCTGTCACTGACCTCTATCATCATTGGTTAATATGAACCTTGTTTTCTACCCTTCTTCTGTACTCTCATTAGCATACCGGCCCAAGTTGAGGACTACGGCCCCTTTTGCGCGCCCTTTTTACCTTTTTTCGAACTTTGCCCGTAATTGGTTACCGTCAACTAGCTCGCTCATTCACTGTATTTGCATATTATCAGCTCACATGTGTTGTAATATTATTGGTCCTTCCCGCCATTCGCTGAATTTGCATATTATCA
>PVJH01008754.1:0-83296 GCA_004026705.1 Nesogale talazaci | reverse complement strand
AGAACCATCAGTCCCATTGTTTGTCCAGCCTATCTTATCTAGAAAGAACTGCAGAGAAAACAATATGTACAAAAAGTGCACCCTAAAATGAAGCAACCAAAGAAAATAAAACCATGATAACAACAACGATAACAACAAAAACTCATTGTCCTATATATGTAAAAAAATAAAAATAATAACAATACAAAAACCTATAGATAGTACAAGTTCTGTTCACTAACCTCCAGGAGTGTCCCTTGGTTGAATCGGTTGGGGTGCCACACCTGGTTCCAAAGTATATCCTTGGCACTCCCTGAGGAACTCCATGCTACCCTTAGTGTTTGGCCACAACATTGAAGATTTTAAGATAAAAAGTTATATTCCCTGGTGTGCAACACATGCTAATAATGTCCAACCACCTGAAATCCCCAGATGATCACTATTGAGGGGTGTAGAAAGCTCCTGTTTCTAGGCATGATTGCAGGAGAAATTTTTATTATTGCAGATTTAGCATGAGATGCTGCCCAGAAGGCAGAAATCCAAGCTATAAAGATTAATTTGATGAATCTGGAACACATAAAAGGTGTCAATTTAAAGTTACAGTAGACCATACATGATTTGTCTGGACTGCTAACCTTTTCCCTGGAAAAAGGCCAAAACTACTGTTGCTAATCTTCAATAAAAAATTAGTTACATAAATCATTCACTCAAAAGACAAGGTGAGGTCAATGAATTACTGTGCACCGCTATCAATGCCCTCACTATCAAGTCCAGAGGTGAGTGCATGCAGCAACAACTAACTACCTCCTGGAATGATATTAGAAACCTGGTAACTTTTAAAACCAGATTTTCCACTAAAGGTAATATGGAAAGTAAAGTTGGACATCACACAACCCAGTGCATGTGACTTAGTGCACATCTGTAATGTGACAGTGCTTGCACTTATTAATAGACAACCTATATTGGGTTAGAAAGCTAAACTCATACCTTACAAAGTTGGGGGTGACTGTTTTTCATATAAAAATACTAAGCTATATGTAGATGGACTTATCATAGATAAAGGACAAGTTCATGGGTGGGATTAAGAAACATTAACCACACACCAAGATATACAACATTCATTAGACATGACAACAGCTTATAAAACAGACAAACCACGGGGAGTCCAAAATCTAGGACACTTTCCATGGCTTTGTTGTAACACTAAGTTTATGTACTATGATCATGTCACAAGAAACAACACATTGCTCAATTGCACAGACAGTTGCCTATTGTTTAATAATGTCACTAGCATTACAAAGGACAATACTTCAGTTCTCACATAGATACCATGCATTTTACCAGAATATATGCAAATGGGCTAAGATCTTTAATCATATTTTAGAAATTAAATACTTTTTAGATGTCACTCCCCAACTCTGATTGTGACTGGGCAACAGCCTGGAAAAAGTTGTTTTTCCTGCATAAATATACCTGTAAGGGTACTGTTGGCAGCATGTTTATTCTATGTTCATTCAAAATAAGACAAGTTTTTGGAATCTTATTTCTAATTTTGGTTATTGGATGCTCATTTTTTTGCTTATGTATTTGCTATGGTATATTTTCTCACTTTGCTTGTATTCTTGTGTTAACAATTGTCATTAAGATATTTTGGTTTCTGATTATCATACTCCCTGGAACCGGGGGGTAGATATGGTGAGAGCACTATAGAACTTCCTTGTAAGACGTTGAGGCACATTACAAAAACAGCCACAGCACAAGAAACTCCGTTTTTAAGAAGAAATACAAGTGACACTCAGGTCAGACTCAAAACTGAGCCACTCCCAAGGGGGGCCTAGAAACTGAGTCACTTTCAAGGGGAGACTAGAAACAGCCAACAGATGATCAGGAGAATCACCCCAGAAAGTCTGGAAGAGTATGATAAGAACTTCAAGGAACCCATCAAACTGCCTAATTAAACCTGGGGAGAGACGCTGACTATTCAGAGGGCTAGGAACCAAGGAGACACTGACTCCTGCTCTCTCCAACTCCACCCGGGAGGTGAGTACACAGATGAAGGCATGCTTCTTGGGACTATGAGGCTAGAATAGCATGTGTGAAGAGAGCTGTTATCATGCCCTTTTAATTATTCTTACTTTTTGGTATTTAGTTAATATTAAGATTATTAGATTGTTTGATGTGTGTTTGCAGTGAATGCAGTGAATAAACGGAGTATTGGAAAATGTCAAAGAGCATTAAATAATTATTAATGGGGCTTCTCATGATAGATCCCCTCTCTCCAGGTCTTCCTCCTGAACTCCAGGCCCTGCCCCTTTGCACAGACACCAACCCTACCCCCTCTCCAGTTGATGCAATTTCCTTCCGAACAAACTTCCTCTTGCTGAGAACGTCTGAGTGAGTGTTCCACGAGTTTTTGCAGGTGAGTGTGTTTCTATGTTTTTTACTAGGGGTGAGTGAGTTTCTAGGTTTCTGTGCTGATCCCAGGCGCGGAATCTCACAGGCCTGGCGTCCCTAGCTGGGTCCTGTGCAGATGTCACAGGTCCCGCTCCCTGCCAGCCAGTGTTCTCAGTCGCGGCGACCCCCAGGACAATTCCAGTCAGAGCCTCTTTGAGTTGCTTCCCAGCCTCTGCAGAGCTTCTTGTGCCCCCTCAGCCCTTACTCCAGAAAGGCAGGATTGGGGGCAGGCAGGAGAGTATGGGTCCCCAGAGTGGCCTTTACTGAAAGGACCGGCAGCCTTGCAGTCCTCAGTTCTATGGCCAACTCCTGTAAAACTTTTCATTTGATCCTTTTTGGTGTGGCCCTGATTAATCTTGAGACCTGGATATAAGTTTCTTGGAACCAAATTCTAAGTATGGAAATTCTTTTTATTCTTTTTATTTTTTTCATATATTAACTGTTTCTTCAATTTGTTTGAATTTACTGTGCAAGAACTCTGTCCTACTAATAGCTCCTAATTTTAAAAATTGTGTTATAATTATTTCTAATACAAGGCAATATCCAGATATATAACTCATATATAGTAAAATAGAATCTTATTTAAAATAAGCTACCATTTTCTCTATGCCCCACTGCAAGGTAATGCTTGAATGTTCTAGCCTTTTATCCAAGTGTTCTTGATAAGAGATTTGTTTTATTCACGGCACTACAGTGGATTCTTTAGTGATGCCATAGGCCCTTAAACTCTTCTAGTGGTTTCTAGGCTATAATTCTTGAGTTACCAGATTGTCACCTCATGGAGCACAACTGCTTTCATATTTTCAACATAATATCCATGCGCACCCATAGACCTGAATGTGCTCTCATCATGTTTAATTTCCCCTTTAGTTAGGTGCCTTGGAGTTAATTCCATCTCCTGTGTTATAGAGCAGAGCATTCCGTAGTGTTTTGGGAGCATCAGATCTGTGAAAGCAGATCTCCTGTTCTTCAATGCAGGCTGGGCTTGCCACATCAGTCCTCAGGGGAACAGTCCAGTCCAATCTGCTTATTCCACCTAGAAATCTGCATTGTCCCTCACCCCCCAAAATACGTTCACTGTCACACAGTCATTTCTGACTCTCAGTGTTCCTTTCTAGTTGTGTGAGATCAAAATCTACATGGGAGCAACCAGTTTCACCTTCCTCTTGCAGATGTGCTGGTGGGGTTGAACTGCCAGCCTTGAGCATAGCAAATGGAGTCAGAGTTCATTTTATCCCCCCTAGAAATAAATCAAACCATACAGATGACATCAAACTCACCCCAACTCCTCGAGTTTCCATGTGTGTCAGAGCCCAGTGATGTGTTGCATAGGGATTTTCATGACTGGTTTCTCAAAGTGCATCACCCAGGCTTTCTTCCTGGGAGGCTCTGAGTGGACACAAACTTCCAACCTTTCCATGAACACCTCTCCATGGTAACCGTCTGTAGTACTTAGGGACATCAAAAACAAAGCAAGGCACATGTGTGCATGTACACACACTTAGAAAAGCCAGAATCTATATAGGTTGGAAATCTTTCAGAGAAGGGACATTCAAAACTATTCAATGAGGTTGAGTTTCTAACTATAACATGAGAAATCACACAGCTGAATTTGTAAAATTTGCAGGACTCAGAAAAATAAAATCATTTTGTTAATTTTCAACTATCAAGGTTTTATGTGAATTGTACAGATAAACTGCAACCTCTCGGAATTTTTACAGTAGCGAATAAGATTAATAACTTAATATATCTTTAAGAGAGATGTTATATGTAAATAGTTTAATAGTCTATTGGAATTTTCATGGAAGATCAACAGAAATCCTAAAGATTTTTAAGATGTACAATAATTGAGGAATTATAAAGATTTATTGCATTCTATTTAGCATAATACTGTGTTGTTTAGCATAATCTATTAGGAACAGATATGTAGTGGTTTCAAAAGGTTCATGGATAAATTCCATTATCTTTATTCCATTTTTTCATAACCATTTTTGAAAGCCCCTTGTGCATTTATGGCATGAAGGATTAGCTACCAATGAACTCTTTGTATCTCACTTAGATAGTATTTGGTAAATATCAATCATTTTGCCTACCATTTGATTGCATATGGTGACCATAATGTGGTTTCAGAGTAAAACTATACTCCGTGAGATTTTCAATGGCTAGCTTCAGAATTTGGTTGATTTCTTTTGAGGTACTTCTAAGATGCCTTCCATCTCCAATCTTTTGTTTGAAAGCTGAGCAGTCAGTTCTTTGTACTTCTCAGGAACTCCATTTAAGGACCTACACCTTGACATGTGAGTGCTTCCTCTCAGAACCTGTTATTTCCTGATGTGTCATGAATTAGCTTCCCTTATAAATTGGTGGACCTTTTCTGAGGCTACTTTTCTTTTTCTGTTGGTCTTTTATGTGTTCCTATAATTATACTTTATTGTATGTGAACTATATGAACAAAGGAACTCTTTTGTCACCGTGGATTAAAATTTGGGCTTCTGACTGCGAGGGCGGCTGTCCAAACTCATCAATGATGTGCAAAAGAAAGATGAGTCTGCCCGCTCCAATAAGATGTACAGGCTTGGGAGCCCTATAGGGAGTTCTACTCTGTCTGATAGCTCTGAGGGCTGCTCTCACTGATAGTGAGTTGAACCAGATGCGATGGCAGGGAGTTTTATGTGTGGACAAGTCCAGCCCTTATTCTTATATCCAACACTTGTTGCCTATTTGAGGCTAAATGCAATTAGATTCACATTTGGGGGGGGGGAATCACTGTAGATTCACATTTTTGTTTTCATGGGCATCATTGCCTTCTGGTGAGAGTAGGAGGCTCAGCCTTGCTCCTGGAGAGCTGCTGTTGGATTTCAACTGCAAACCCTGTGGGCCACAGTCCCGCACACAACCACTATACCACCAGGGCTCAGCCCTACAGATTCACATTTTTATGGACTCTTGTGAAGGGCAAAAAATTTTTTTTCAGTGATAGTTTGGGGAACTGATCTATTTGTGGAGGTGTGTTGTTTTGGATCATGCTTTCTAAAGTGTTTTCAGTCTTTGAGTATTTCTTCATTGAAGTCTCAATGACACACCTTTCTGACATTCTTTATCCGTATTAAATTTTTTTTGTCTATCCTTAAAACATAACAGGTACACTCCCTCCTGATGCCCTATGGTCTGGGATGTACTCCTTCTGGAACAAACTGTTCCTTCACATCTTTCAAATCACTGTTTTCAATGAATTAACTAATTAGACTTCTAAGGGTAGATGATGAATACCACCAGTAAATAAAAAGGCCCCACAGGCAGGTACACAGAATGATTTCACAGTGGAAATCAGCTGAGAAAGTACCTATGTTCTCCTCCCTTCTGTTTGAGGATAGATGTTTGTTCTGGGTCCTAACTAGATGAATTGATTAGAGGCATTGAAAATAATGCCTTTCTTGATGTTTGTTGCCATCTAATTTATGTCAGTTGCCATCTAACATCTTTCTTAATGTTAGTGTTCTCCAATTTATAACAACACTGTGCACCCGTGGTGAAGTGGTGGGCTGTGGTAACCAGACATTCAGCAATGCAAAACCACCAATGGGTTCACAATAGAATGATGAGACTTTCTACTCCCTAAAGAGTTGCAGTTTCAGAAACACATATGGCCAATTTTACTCTAGGCAATGACTCAATGACAGTGAGTATTTTTTAAGTGTACAACAGAAAAAAAGAAACACGCACTGTGACCTCCATACTCAGAGTTCAGTATGGTCTGTTTTTTTTCTCAGAGACTGATATGGTAACTTTGGGGTCTTCACAGATTGCTCATAAACCTGAAAGCCCTCATTTGCATTTCTTATAGCTATTTCCTCTTTTGTTTTACTTCCTTGCTAGTGCTTCTTTATGCTCCATTTAGTTTTCTAGTGTGGAAATTTCCATGTATACTTAGTGCTAATGAGCTTTTCCTTTAATGGGTGACTGTGGAGCTTCCCTGTCCTGGCCATGAAGACCTGGGTGCTCTTTGACTCTTTTGTCCATATGGTTTGAGAAATGGAAATCTGACTGAACATTTGCAAACTCATCACAGAACACTTCCACATTGTTAGAATTTCCTTATCACGCCAGGGTTGACTTTTTCTTAAAGTGATCATTTTGTTTCTCCCTACTCTACTCACAGAATGTAAGCATGCATATGTCACTCCTCAGGCTCCACCTCTGTTGCATTTCTCATATAAGCTATTACTATTTGACCTGGTGCTTTTGTTCTTGTGAGTTTTTTGTGGAGTCATTTTCAACTCATAGCCACCTCATGTATCCAGGATAGAAGTCTATTGGTTTTGGAATGGTGTGCCCTGTCAGAACAGATGGGTCCTGTTTTATTTTGATTTGCTCAATGCTGTGTCTACTTTGCTCAGTGTTATATTATCTCAATCAATCTAATAAAGCCAAGAGCCAGTTATGGGGGCCTGAAGTAAGCAGATTGTCTGAAACTCATGGATTTTCCAGGAAAATGAGTTCCAGTGGTATGAAGTGAATAGATTGTTTTTTTCATCTCCACCTTGTACTCTACAGAAGAACAAAAAAGTAGTTGCTGACATTTAGTTGTAGATACATGGACTGACATGCTGACTGCATTCAGCAGCTTTCCATTTGAGCAGTACTGAACATGTATTTAATGATTTGTGACTCTCTTCAGCTGTATCCTATTGGATGCAACATCTGCTTAAAAGAGACTAGACGGCTGAGCCCCGGTGGTGTAGTGGTTGTGTGTGGGACTGCAGCCCACTGGGATGGAGGTTCAATTCCAGCAGTGGGGCTGAGCCTCCTACTCCCACCATTGGAGAGCAGTGATGCCCGCCACCCCCCCGCCCCAAAAAAAGAGACTAGAGAACTAAATGAGCGAATATGGCCAAATCTTTTTGGAAATTGCTTATAAATCGTAATGACTGAGTAAATGCAATTTTTGTGGTGTGAATTATTATTTTTATTAAAAGTCATTTCATTGGGGGTTCATACATTGTTTTTCACAATACATAAATACATGCACTGTGCCAAGCACCTTTACATGTCTTGTGCTGTTATCATTTTCCAAATATCCATTTTTCCACTTGAGCCCTTGATATCAACTTCCCATCCTTTCCCCTCTTCCCCTGTTCTCCCTCCCCCACCAACTATCAATACTCTATAAATTATTATTGTTCTGTCATATCTTACACTGCCTGACCTCTCCCCCAGCCCACTCCTTTGATGTCTGTCCTTCATTTAGGAGGTTATGTGTAGATCCTTGCAGTTGGTTCTGTTTCTGTACCCCACCTTCTCTCCACCCATCCAGTAGCTCCAATCTTTCCACTGGCCCAAGGGGCTCATCAGTCCTGGGTTTCCCATATCTCCAGCTCCCCTCTCTACCAGTGGATCTTCTCCAGTCCAGCTGGATTTGTAAGGTAGAGTTGGGACCATGATAGTTGGGGGGAGGAAGCCTTCAGTAACTAGAGGAAAGTTGTAAATGCAATGTTTTATTATAAACATGTTGTGTGAGAGAGACCTTAGTGATTCATTGGTTTAATTGATTGGTTGCAGGCCATACCCTTTGGCTCAAGCACACCAGGCCCATCAAGGGGGGACCATAAGGCTGCTTGAGTCCATAAAGATTTACAGTCTTGGAAACTCTAATGAGCAGTTTTGCTCCCTGTTACATGGTCAATATGAATTAGAATCGACTGACAGCACTATATTTGGTGCTTATTCTTCAGAGAGAAATGGATTTTAGGCTCAGTAAAGCTGTAAAAAATTTCACCTGATGCACTGCTGCAGAGATTTTTGAAAGTCTTATTGGATCGACATGTAGGTCACATTGTTGTAACAGAATTGTAGAGTGATTATGGTAGCTCATGTGACTTTATGTTGTAGCTAGTTGATTATGCTGTGGAGTATGTAGTATTAAAGTGCAACCTTTTCTCTGCCGTTTTTAGGTGTCATTGTGTCCATTCTAATCCCTAAAACCCTCTCTATAACAGCACAAAACACTGTCCTGTCCTACACCAGCCTCACAAATGTACGTTTGTTTGAGCCCATTGTGACAGCCCCTGTGTCAATCCATTGTGTTGAAGGTCCTTCTCTTCTCTGCCTCTTTCTCCCTTACTCCAGGGACAGGTTTCCCTGAAAAATGTGGGAACAAAAGTATGACAAGTCATACAGACCAATCCTACAGCTAAGAAAATGCTTGTGATCATCAAGTTCAGCTAATCTGCCTTCCATGATCTGCAAGTGTGAAAAAATCTTGGCATGGCCCATCTCAAAGACTGGTGTGTAACTCCTAGGATCCTAACACAGCTTAACAGTGTTAGGATTAAAGTTCAGTCAATTTATAAGAAAATTGGAATCTAGCTTTATTTGCCCAAGCAGCAAAAAAGGACATGCTATTATGATACTTCACACATTGTACTCTCTTGCTAGTATATCCTGTGAGCTTAGTGTGTATTTATGTGGGTATCCAGTATTTTTTAGGGCAGAAGTTTTGTGTCTCAGAGTGAGAACATTTTGAGGATATCTATATTCTCTTTTTTGGGGGGGGGCATCACTGACCTCTGGTGCTGGGAGTAGGAGGCCCAGCCTTACTCCTGGAGAACTGCTGCTGGATTTGAAGCTCCAACCCAGTGGGCTGCAGTCCCATGCACAACCACTACACCACCAGGGCTCAACCCAAGGATATCTGTATTCTATTGTTACCTTTTACTTTTGTCCTTTTCCCCTTTTCAATAGCTTGGCCTATCTCCAAGCATAAGAAAGTGCTTTATAACATGAAGGTACAAAATAGGCATGGAGTGACAGAAAAGTAGGTGGACAATATAGAAACACTATAGAAAAATTCATAATTCCCCAAATAATCACCTATTTCAGTAGGTTATATGCCAGCTCTTGATCACGTAGAATTCTCCAAGAGGATACCATGAATTCAGGGCTTTGGGTTGCTGCTTTGCTAGTTCATACCTGTAGCTCTCCTATGTCTAAGGAGGAGCTAAAAGGAAAAACACAAATTCTGCAGTGTTTCCTAGTTGTTATCTTGCTTTCACCCTGTGCCTCATATTCTGATAAATATCCTTGTTGGTCCTGTGCAAGGAGGTGACTTTCTCCCCTCCCTACAGTGGAAGAGAGAATATCACTGTGGAATATGACTGTGGAATTGAGGTTTTTATTTTTTTATCATTTGTCTAATTTACGTTTTGTGTTCTGACTGTTCTCTATTCTGAACCATAGAGATAGAGAGGAATAAGATTGCAGTTGGTCACAGACAAGCTCTACAGATATAAACTCATTATGTTAGAAGAATGCAGTTGTTGGAATAGCATGGAATTAGTGAGGAAGTATGTCTAGTAAAATGATTCTCAACCTTCCTAATGCTGCAACCCTTTAATACAGTGCCTCATGTGTCATCTCCCCACAACCATAAAATTATTTTCATTGTTATTTCATTATTGTGTTTTTGCTATTGTTATAAATCAAGTGACCCCTGTGAAAGGGTTGTTCGAACCCCAAAGGGCCTGCAACTCACAGCTTGAGAACCACTAGTCTAGTGGGTGATGGGATGAGACTGGTAGCTAAGCCCTGATGATAACCTGTAGTAGAACAAGACCCCTATGTCTAAGCCCCATGAGAAGTCTCTGTTTCCCAGGACTGTCACCTTCCCTCCTTTCCCATATTGAAGTGAATGGTATCTTGCAGAACCAGAATGTGTGGGATGTTTTAGGACAGTGTGGCTGTTGAAGAGGTGGCTGTTGACTTCTTCTAGGAAGAATGGGCATTTATGGCCCTTTCTTAGAAGAAACTCTATAGACATGTGGTGATGGAAGCCTTTAGGAACCTGCTTTCAGTAGGTATGAATATTTTCATTAAAAAGGAAAAATATATATGTGTGTGGTTATACTCATTGATGCTGTTGCAGTATGTGGGTTGAGTAATGGAAATAATTTGTTATATAGGCAAGTGTAGTAATTTCCTCTCAGGAGCATGTAAGTCATGCTTCCCAAATGAATATGAAACTCTTAGTGTTATAGTAGCTTCTTATATCAAGTGTGAGTACCAGTCTACCAAGTTGTCAGTGTTAGCCTTTGGTGCAAAAAGAATATGTATTAGCTGTGTCTTGTAAACATTCTGTGCTTTTTACTAGGTTAGCATGATACTTTTATTATAAATAGATTTACACCTACCCAAAATCCACAGACACAGAGAAACATAGGATTGGCCCGGTGTCAGGGAAGTGTTGATTATCTTTTCAAACTTTCCTTATGATGTGCCTTTCTCCAAGAGCAGCCTGTCAGATATACCCTTTCACCCTCATATGACACCAATGTGATGGAGACCGGGCTTGCGTTAGCATAGATTTTCTAGAAAAATAAAACATTAGACACTGACATATGCATAAGAAAGAGCTTTATATTAAAAAGTAAACTTTGATCAAGAGAAATTCCCAGCCCACTCCAACTGAAGTCCATGGGTCCAATGTTACCTGGAGCTGCCATGGCTCAGTGTCCTCAAGTCTCCAAACTTCAGTTCTTCAGTGAGCATCAATCCTTTCTGTTGCCCAGCTTAATATATATGTGTGTATCATATACATATGTGTGTCTATATATGTAAATATATATAGTTACTCTAATATTATATGTACAAAGAAATTCTTTATTTTAGTTCATTAATTCATCAGTATATGAGGACCGTCAACACTACAGAAAACTATAGGACTCTAGATCCATGACTTTCAAGAAAAAATGGGTGGAAATCTTGTTTCAGGGTTCTAATCTTAATAATTTTGTACCTCCTTTTCTGTAAGATAAATGTTATAATTTTGATCATGCTGTATTTTCTTTTTCTTTTTTCTTATTAAATCATTTTATTGGGGCTTGTACAACTCTTATCACAATCCATCCATCTATGCATTGTGTCAAGCACATATGTACATTTGTTGTCATCATCATTCTCAAAACATTTTCTTTCTACTTGAATCCTTCATATCAGTTTCTTGGTTTTATTCCCCTCCCTCCCTCCTTCCCTCCCTCCTTCCCTTCCCTTCCTCCCTCCCTCACCATTGATAATTAATAAATTATTATTAATTTTCATGTCTTACACTGACAGATGTCTTCCTTCACCCACTTTTCTGTTGTCCATCTCTCTGGGAGGGGGCTATATGTAGATCATTGTGATTAGTTCCCCCTTCCTCCCCCCACATTCCCCTTACCCTCCTGATTAGCAATTAATAATTAGTTGATTAAGTACCAAAAGTTATTTCTGTGTGTTGAAATGTAGTCTACAAGATTTTTATATTTATTAGCTATTATGGCATATTGTGAATATTTTATGGGTATTATAATTAAGTTATGATTAGTGGAGTTTTAATTTCTTTTTGGAAGCCTTGTCTTAAAAAGTTGATTGCCATAGTTAGAACACACAGTCAATTTTTAATGTCACTAGTAAAACTGGATATTTGTTTGTCCTTTTTCTGAGGTTTGTGATGTCTTTTCTTTTCTCTAAGTATGATATTTTGACTTTTTCTTTTTAGGAATGTATATTAGCATATTGACACCATACAAAGTCTGTTTTATGTTAGATTTGTAGATTTGTTTTCTTAGATTAAATGCCTTTGACTGTTTAATTTTTTATGGGTCTATTTAAGTTATTCTTTTTTTTACAATAATTGGTATATTACAGTGCTTATTTTATTGTGTTAAATCAATTATAGGACATATTTCAATTAATCTTAATATGTAATTATTTTAGTGTGTTGTCTGACTCAATTCCAAATATTTTCAAGAATTTTTTCATGTAGATCCATCATCATTATTGTTGTACAGTTTTCTTGATGTATCATTATCTGACCTTGTTAACAGGTTATTGCTGGTCTCATAAAAAAATGTTAGTAAGTGTTCTCTCACAACCAATGTTATGTTTCACCCAATAACTTGAACTTAGACAAAAAAAATCATAAAGTGTTTATTCATACTGTGTGAGTACTCTGGCTTCAGAATCTATCAGAATCTCCAACTTTATTCTGTCTTACAGTTAGCCCTGAAGGTTCTCCTGGAATTTAATTTTGATTCAGTTGATTATAGACTCCGAGCATCCTCAAACCCACTAAACCCTGATAGATCACATGCTCTGCCTGGGTTCTCTGGTCTTGTAGCTGACTCCTCAGTGTAGAGTAATAACAGATTTGCACTACACTTGACAGACAAATAGCCACTCACACCTGAGACTATGGATAGGACATCCTCGAACCCAACCCAATAAGCCCACTCCTATAATATGTGTTGTTTGCCATGAGCCAACCTTACCTAGAAAGTTTGGAATCCAGAACTAGGCCAAGATGACAAAATGGTTGATCAGTCATCTTTTTCCTGGATTCATCTCATACTTTTAAACTTCTGTCCTCACCTTGGCTCTTGACACCACCCATCTACCTACCCCTTGCCATTCCTTGACTGTAGGTTGTGGTCTTTCACAAAGGCTTCAGAATTGGACAACCATAAACCCAAGAGCTTAAGAGAATAGCAAATAAGGATTCCTCTGGCTTGATTTCCTGTTTAGGATATCTCTTTCTTGGCTAAGGTAGGTCTCGATGTCCTAGTGGTGATTCTCTGTGTCTTGTTTACCTCTAAAAGAAGTTTTTCTATTTACCACACTGTATTGTGCATAAATGGGCTACAAACCATAGACATTTCTTCACACACAGTAGATGTTGTAAGGAATACGCAGGATGCAAGGGAATTGGAGCAGGTTAAGCTCATGTTTATCTGGGCTAGAGTGGCATATATGAGCATGATTGTGCTTGATCACATTAGCCAAATATGTCAAAGGTCATGGTCTGAGATGTAGTAAGGGCTGGTAAAGAACGTTCTTCATAAAATATTCCTTTATTCAGTTAGATTGCTGGTTGGAGAAAAGCTATTTTCCTTCAATGGAGCTTGAGAATTTTGAGGCCTTAAATATTATATATAAAGGATGCGGATCCAAAGTTGATTATTATATTTGAGAAATCAGCAAAATGGCTCTGTAAAGATAGAGTGAGCTCTTGTTTAATGCAAACACTCTGATTTGGGCATGATTTTGATAGCGAGGGGTGGGGGTGGTCACTCTTTAGCACAAGAAGTGGAGGCCAGGAACCTGACATGCCTTTCTCAACATTGACTCTTCTGCTTCAGAACAAAGGCTCACCACAGAGAAACACGGTCCGGTTCAGGGAGCTAGAAATCTGTCACTACTGGCTTGCACACTGAAGTATCACAAGGAAGGATTTCAACTTCTGACTGGGTTGTGAACCAAATCTTTTCACCTGAATCCAAACATGGCGAGCATCCCTGGGGTTCCTGGGCAGCAGCACTGGGCAGAGGAGCTTCAGGAGAACCAAGAGCAATCTGGGCTTCCTGAAGGCTGAACCCAGAAAAGCACTAGTGTATATGGGCCCAACCTGCCCCAATGGTCAGTGTCTGAGGTATTCCCGCATCTCCCTGGAAGATAGAATTCACAGGTTATGCAACCATTTATAATTAAACTAGAAATTAAATTGTAAGCACTCCAATTTGCTAAAGGCTGGTTGCATAGTGGTTACTGATTGGACTGCTAGCTGCAAGGTCAGTGATTCAGAATAGCAAGTCACCCTTGGGGAGAAAGACAAGGTTTCTAATCTTGTAAAGAGTTATAGTCTCAGCTGAGCCCTGGTGGCATAGTGGTTGTGTGCGGGACTGTGGCCCACTGGGTTGGCGGTTCAAATCCAGCAGCAGCTATCCTGGAGCAAGGCTGGACCTCCTACTCCCAGCAGAGGGCAGTGATGCCCCTCCCAAAGAAGAGTTACAGTCTCAGAGACCCACGAGGGACTTTCCCACCTTCTCCTAAAGGGTCGTTATAATCACAATGTACTCGATGCAGTGAGTTGGGTTTTAAGGTTGGGTTGCTGATGACAGTTACAGCTCATTGCCCACTTGCTGTATCCCCACTTTGATTAAGCCTCCATTGAATTATATCTGATCCTTAACCAAGAATGTAGATCATCTTCCTCTCCAGAAGAATGTCTTAGGAAGTAGATTGCCTGCTGTCCTCTCCAATAAGCCCACTCCAACGGCCTGCCTAGTTGTATCCTTGATGGGACTCACTTTACTGAGGACAGAACAGGGCCTGAGTCATGAGTCTAGCCTTGGTTGTCTTAGTTTGAAAACCCTGGATCAATCTTGTAAGTCTGTCTATGTAATAATGTGCATGTCCCGGTTTTGGTCCCATTGCTGCTGCTACAGCCCCACCTGTATCTGTGATATCTTTATCTGTCAGCACTCATGATCTGTGACATGCCTTTTGTTTGGTGCCCTACTTAGCTAGGGTCCCGACTGTGCATCCTCAGTTAAATTCTGATCTCCTGCTAATGACCTCCCTTAGCCATATGTTATGTGTATGTCTTTTCTTGTCTCTTATAGTTTAATAAATGTTTTCCTCAAATAATATTGGATATAGGGGTCAATTTTCTAGCCTAACCCATAATTTGTGATCAAAAATGACTCAAGATACAATTCTTCTTTGGGACAGCATCTTGACAGCAATGCCTGCAGGAAAGGTGAAGCCCTGCAACCTCCTGGCTTCTGTTCTGAATGGGCAAATGTTACAAAGGTCTTTTAGTTCTGTGGATAAATGCTCACTCCACCCCTTAGCCTGAGATCAAACACACGCAGCTCTATGTAAGTTAACAAATCTAGTTCCTCAAATACGTACCCAGCATTTCACCTCCTAACCTCCTGCCCAAAGGCACTCAGGACTCTTGCCCTGTGGTCTGGGAATCCCACTGCTCTCTCTGTCTCTTGGTTTTGCTGCCATTATGTCTGTGTTGCTGCTTCTCTTCATCACCTTCTCTGTTGTGTTACAACTCTCTGTCTTTTGGATTGAAGCATTTCAGTGCAAGAATCTAGGCCAAATGTCCCTACTCCCAGCTCTTCTTTTTGGATGGTAGTGAGATCCCAATTTCTGTCTTTGAAATGACTCAATTATTTCTAACATGATTTCCAATGTGACTAATCCTCAGGTTAGGTTTCAGATAGCTTATTTAAGCCACAAAGGTACCAACCTATTGTTGGGCAAGCTGCCCAATCTTCTTAAACTGAAAAAAACAAACAAACAGACTCACTGTCATCAAGTGGACACTGATTTATAGCAAACCTACAGGAAAGGGTAGAACAGCCTCCGTGGGTTTCCAAAGCTGTAATCCTGTAGTGGAGTAGAGAGCCATGTCACTCGTGGGAAAAGAAAGCCCCATCTTTCTTTCTGTGGAGGAGAAAGGAGACTGCTGACCTTGCAATTTGCAGCCCACCATTAACCACGATACCACCAGGGCTCCTCTGCCTTATTCTCATTGACGTGCGACAAACTCACATAAATATTTGGAAGAAGTTAAGGGTCCATCGCTAGAAAGACTGTTTACTTGTATAACCCGACTCAGTGCTTCTCAACTTTCTTAATGCCATGACCCTTTAATATAGCTCCTCATGTGGTGGTGACCCCCCAATCATAAAATTATTTTCAATGGTACTTCATAACTGTAATTTTGCTACTGTTATGAATCCGGCAACCCCTGTGAACAGATCATTTGATCCCCAAAGGGGTTGTGATCCACAGGTTGAGAACTGCTGATCTTAATGCATTAGGTACTACAAATAAAGCTTCATTAAAACCATCATCTATAATGGGATTCAAGAGCGCACTCACTATTGGGGCATGTATACTTATTCATTTCAATATATATACAAAGTTTGATCTACTAGATATCATGTAAGTGCTTATTATGGAGCCTTGGCTTGGATATGCATTAAGAGTTGGACTGATATCCTCAAGGTCAGAGGTAAGCATCCATTAGCTTCATGTCTTGGCTTTAGAGTCTCATAAGCTCTGTACAGCAGTTCTTCTGTGTTCTATCTATAGCTTATATGTCTAATTCTACTTGATGGTGAGTTTTAAAGTATTTCTAAAGTGATTGTACAATTATACAAAATAATATTTAGTTTATAACTTTATATAGCCCATTTAAAATGTTTGCAGATGTTTTAATTAAAATAATCATCTTCAAGGTTCATTGATTTGTCATTCTCCTTGAGAGTCACAATGTGAAGAATTGATAGTTCTGTATGCTGTGAGGTAGGGTTCCAATTTTTTGTTTCTTCTTTTTGACATTTGTATTTGATTGCCCAATCTCTATTTGTTATAAAGTTATCTTTTATTCACATGTCTGAAAATTGTGAGTTTTAGAATTTATTGCTCATGTTATAAGGTGCTTTCCATACCTCAATAAGGGCACCATTAACATATTGGGGACTTTGGGTTAAGAAGAAGAACAGAAGAGTAACAGCATCTGGACCTACAGGTTATGTGCTACTCACATTGTATTCTCTCATCAGCCTGCAGATTTTGAATCACCAGCATTTTAGAGGAAGGAGAAAGAGGTGCCTGGTTTTGGTATTATTATTTTGGGCTTATCCTCATAAGAGATTCAAATTTTTGAACATAATTGGAGCTGATTCAGATGGAGCAAACATAGAGTATTCCAGTTGCCTGCAGTTTTCCAAGGACCAAAGAAAATGACCAAGGATCAGGTGATTTTGATGTGTTATATCCTTTTCTGTATTTTATACTAGAATTGGAGAAATCTGTATAACATTGATTCAGTTCATTGAAAAAGTGGAAATCTGAACTAGTAGAAGTTAGAGATAAACTTTGACTCTGACTTCAGCATTGGGCTGCAGAAGATTATGAATATATTGTTCATAGTTTTAACACTAAACTATTGACATTGAACATAATACATCACTGAGCATTCTTTGAATATCAGTATCTTCCAACTCATACTCCATTCTATGGGCAACTCATGAAAATCATCCAAATGATATGCTATGCATAGTTTTCTTTTTTATAATCATTTTATTGGGGGCTCATACAACTCTTGTCACAGTCAATATATATATCTATTATATGCAAACAACATCTGTACATTTGTTGCCATCATCATTCTCAAAACATTTTCTTTCTATTAAGCCCTTGGTGTCAGCTCCTCATATTTTCCCTCCCTCCACATTCCCCCTTCCTCATGAACCCTTAATAATCTACAAATTATTATTATTTTGTCATACTGTACAGTTTCTGATATCTCCCTTCACCCACTTCCCTGTTGTCCACACCCCATGGAGGAGGTTATATGTAGATCCTTGTAATTGTGCCCCCTTTCTACTACCCCACCTTCCTTTTACCCTCCTGGTGTTGCCACTCTCACCGCTGGTCCTGAAGGTATCATCTGTCCTGGATTCCCCATGTTTCTGGTTCCTATCTGTACCAGTGTACATCCCCTAGTCTATCCGGATTTATAAGGTTGAATTGGGATCATGATATTGGGGGTGGGGAAGGAAGCATTTAAGAACTATAGGTAAGTTGTATATTTCATTGTTGCTTCACTGTACTTGACTGACTCATCTCCTCCCTGCGACCCTTCTGTAAGGGGATGTCGCTTGATCCACTGATAGGCTTTGGATCCCCCGTCTGTACTCCATCTCATTTATAATGACATGATTTTTAGTTCTTTGATGCCTGATACCTGAGTGTATTAGTCTGGCTAGACTAGAGAAACAAATTGATAGACATGCATATGGATACAAGGGTATGGTTTATATATAAGAGGAACAGGACATTAAGAAAACATCCCAACCCAGTCCAGTTCAAAGTCATAAGTCCCATATTAGCCCATATTCCCGATACCAGTCTATAACGTCTCCTCTGACTCACGAAGTCACAGGTCAGTGGGTGCAGAGTCCTGGCGCTGGTGGGGGTCTCCCCATGGCTCCTCACTTCCAGGGTTCAGGGTTCATCAACAACATCCAGTGGTGGTAGAAGCAACTCAGCGCTGGCAATGCTCTCCACCTGGCTTCTCCAGCTTCACAGGTCTGGTTCCATCAGGGCAAAGCAATGTGGCTTTTCCTCTGGCTCCTGCAGTTCCTTGGACACTACCATCTTGTCTTGTCCATAATTCATCATCTCTGAGACTAATTCCCAACAACTGGACTGAGAGTTTCTCATCTCCATGTGGGAAATATCGCGAGATTTCCCAGAAGTCTCAGGAGAAAGCCATGCTCACACAGAGGCTTCATTGGCTACTCAAGGGCTATCTCCAGATTAATAGGCTAGACTCCACCCCTACATCTCAATCATGAAATTAACATAAGTACATGACTGCCACACTGATCCCTTCAACACCTTGTGGTGTGCTTCTTCCATGTGGGTTTTGTTGCTTTTGAGCTAGATGGCTGCTAGTTTACCTTCAAGCCTTTAAAACCCCAGGCACTTTATCTTTTGATAGCTCGGCACCATCAGCTTTCTTCACCAGATTTACTTATGCACACATTTGTCTTCAGCAACCATATCAGGAATGTGGGCACACAATGATATGATTTTTAGTTCTTTGATGCCTGATACCTGACCCACTTGAGACTTCATGGTCCTAAAGGCTGGTGTGCACCTTCCATGTGAGCTTTGTTGTTTCTGAGCTAGATGGCTGCTTATTTACTTTCAAGCCTTTAAGATCTCAGACGCTGTATCTTTTGAAAGCTGGACACCATCAGCGTTCTTCACCCCTTTTACACACATTTGTCTTCCATGATCCTGTTGGGAAGGTGAGCATCATGGAATGCCAACTTAATAGAAACAAGTCTTCTTGCCTTGAGGAAGTACTTGAGTGGAGGTCCAATGCCCATCTGTTGTCTTAATACTAACTCCATAATCATATACATGTAGATCTATTTCCCCATCATATATAAATACATTTACCTATGTACATTCCTGTATTTAGACCTCTATAAATGTCCTTAACTTCCCAGTTCTTTTCTCTATTTCCTTCTACTTTACTCTTGTCCCACTATCATACTCAGCTTTCATTTGAATTTCAGTAATTTCTCTTGATCAAACCCTCAGGCCTCTCACACCCACCTTGTCACTGATTTTGGATCACTTGTTGTTCCTTTATCCCTGGGCTCATCAACAACACCTCCTTTCTCCCACCTTCTCATCTTCCATGTCCCCCCAGAACCATCAGTCCCATTGTTTTCTCTTCCAGACACTTCATTCAGCTTATCTTATCTAGATAAACTTGGAGAGATGATAATATATACAGAAAAACTCCAAGACATTGTAACATCAACTGACCAAAGAAAAGAAAATGTTGACATCAAGAGAAAAACCCAATGTCCAAAAAATATATATATCATTAAGAAAAAATATAAAATAATAACAAAAAAAAACCTGTAAATAATTCAAGATATCCTTGGCACTCCCTCAGGAATTCCATGCTCTGCTCCCCCTGCTGCTCTGCTACACACTCTTAGTGCTTTGCCTTGGCATGTTGGCATCATACCGGGTACAATCCCAACACTGATTCTCCACTGTTGTCCCTATAGGGCCTTGGAGTCAGCAAGGGATGCCTTGTTTCATAGTTGGACTGGACATATGGTCCTCTCTGTCCCTTAGCTATTCTGAATACAGATATTATCCTCAAGGCTCAGTGGGCCAGGATGCACTCCATACTCTCTTCCTCTCTCTTACTTTGTTCTCATGTGCTCTGGTCAGACATGCCACTATCCCAGAGCTGCAGCTTCAGTGCTGTCCTCCAAAAGCAAACTCTCCTGGGGGGGAAGGCAGCTGTCCATGTAGTTGGGATTGGGGCTGGGTCCTCACACCCCTCTTCTGACTCTCTGTTGCATGTCATCATGCTGCATTCACCTCCTGGAATACCAGGTTTAAGTTTGGTTCCTCTTTCCCTTTGTAAATATAAGCAATACACTCCCTTTTGGTGGGTTAGTACCCCATGCCCCCTCTACCCCTTAGATGGCTACCATATGGAGCCCTGGCTTTGGTCTGGCTCCTGCCATACTACCTATCCCCCCCCAACAGGAATTTCTATATACAATAGCTTTCCTTATGTCCTTTTTGCATTTTAAAGCTTACCTAAGTGGACTCATGCTGTACAGGCCTTTTGTGCTTGGCTTCATTCACTCAGCATAATTTCCTCCAGTTGTTCCCATGTGGTGATGTGCTTAAACTATGCATAGTTTTGGTTGTTTTGTGTGTGTGTGTGTGTATGTATGTGTGTGTGTGTGTGGGCATCACTGCCCTGGTGGGAGTAGGAGGCCCAGACTTGCTCCTGGAGAGCTGCTGCTGGATTTGAACCACCAAGCCTGTGGGCCGCAGTCCCGCACACAACCACTACTCTACCGGGGCTCAGCCCAACTATGCATAGTTTTTAAGGAGAAATAGGATAACTTCTTTAGAAGAGTTCACAATTCCATGAGATTTTTGTCTGCTTAATTTTCTTTCTGAAGGTGATATGTTACATATTCTTCCAAACAGCAGCATTCCTATGAATGCATCTAAAATGGGCCCTGTAGCAATAGAGATTTAGAAATGGTTGACAGTTTCTCACCTCCTCTAAAATGCAGGAGAGAGAATCAGCCATTAACGTCAGCTCTGATTCGTATGAGGCAGAGCTCACACATACCTGTACTCTCCAACACTTTTCCAGTTAGGACACCAGCATCTTTCCCACAGTCCTCTCCTACTCAGCTCATTAATTTTTTTGCAGTGGCCACAGGCAAATTGCAGTCCAGAATCACAGGTCCAAGTTTTATTAAGTACCAGAATGTAATTTGCTATCAGAATCAATAGGTTATACATTGGTGTTCATATTAAAGAACCATGTAGCCAAATTTGCTCTTCTTCAGGCTAGGTCTGTTCTCTCTGTCCCTCTCAGACATTTCACTCCCTGAAGGTAGGATCATTTCTTAGTTCCATCTGTATAGACTCTGCTCAGCATCATGGGTCTATTCTCCTCTTGATCTTGCCTGTCTGTCCCA
This sequence comes from Nesogale talazaci, assembly GCA_004026705.1. Taxonomy (NCBI): domain Eukaryota; kingdom Metazoa; phylum Chordata; class Mammalia; order Afrosoricida; family Tenrecidae; genus Nesogale; species Nesogale talazaci. The sequence goes on along the minus strand of PVJH01008754.1, from coordinate 61,973 downwards.
CTATCTTTGCTGAAATGCCCTTTCTGGACCTGTCACCATTGGCTCTGTCACTGTGTCCCTATGGCCATGGCCATTATGGTACACTTCTTGACCCATGAATGTCACAGTTTCTTTTGCAGGAGCAGCAGTAGACCAGGCCCTATGAGGTAGAGGTTCAAGATGTTCCATGATTTGCTCTGCAGCATCTCATAAAATTAAATAGTCACCAATTAAATAAATACCTCTTTAAGATGTGGAATCTGGTAAGTCCCAAATCTATGTAGAGGTCAGATATGAGTCTATAGGGTTCTCCTCATTAATGTGTTTGCAAAAACTGTTGAACCAGATCATCAGCTCAGATGAAGTTGTTGAACCTGGTCACAAAAAAGGTTTCAGGGGCTGAGGAATCCAAATGGGAAGGTCAGGCAATAGGCTGGTGACAAATGAAGTGGAGGAAGCTCTCTAGTCAGGTCACACAGATAGTTACATATTTGCCATTCAAGGTAATGGCTCATGAATTTCTAGAAGCTGTCAAATCCCTCCTTAATCCAAGGGTGCTCATATTTTTTAAGCATTTGAATGACTTAGAAAGTGATAAAGTCAAAATGATCTTCCAACTACAAAAAATATAAAACATATAATTATTTTATTTATTGCATGTATTCATAAATGTATTGAGAATTCTTTATATTTAAAATATATGATTATATACCTTGCATAACTGTATGAGTCCATATCTCACAATACAACACAATTAACTACGTACATTTTTTGACATTATCTGAGTTTACTATGATGGCTTGCCCTGAATGGAATGATCCAGGGATGCATAGGCCAAACAGTAGCTGCTGACAACCAGCATAAAGCACACTTCCAAATGATCATCAATCATGGTGGAATGGTACTTGGCCTTAATGATCTTTATGTAGGAAAAGGTTGATTCACATCAATACGTAGATTCAAATAAATGCAGTCAAGGAGGTAGCACATTTTCTCATGTTTGGGTCCTTTCCCTCTTCAAGTAAGTTCCAGAACTGTTCATGCCATCTGGACTTCAGTTGAATGTCAGCTTGTAGTGTCAAAATCTCTCATTCCATATGAAAGTAATACATTTTTCCTTCATATTTGGTCCAGCTTTCCCCCTCATTTTAATACCCTTTCTTATGTTTAAGAGAAAAAAACACACCAAAGTCTAAGGTTGGCAGTAATTTAGCTTGTCAGTTTTGCTGCACTTAGCACATGCTTTGGCAACTAAGATTACATCTGATTGGCTGTGCTATACATCAGTTAAGTGACGGGGTTAATGGTAGGCTTATCATCTATTTTTTAATGCCATGCAATCTACCTGCACTACATTTGTGATCAATGTATTGAGCACCTCTGTCTCAATCCATGGGTTCATTTTGAACTGTATAACTGCAGTTCATTCCCTCTTGATCTGATGGTTTCTTGGGCCAACCTAGTGCCTTTCCAGCCTAGGCAAGTTTAGGAAGACACCAGAGATTTAGCCAATGGCAGCATAACAAGGAGAGGTCTCTTGGAGAGCATGTGATGGAAAATAGCAGGCTCAAAAGGACCTTGCAATTAAAGTTAAGGCAATACTGTCTGAAGGTGACTGAGAAGAACTTGTCCTAAGATTGTCAATAGGAGCTTGTCCTAAGGTGACCTTTAAGAGCTTAGAAAGTTGTTTTGCATTCAAGAAGGGAGATATTGCCTGTGAACATTTTGATCTTGGTTCTGAGTTAAAGCTTCTTGTTTCTGATCCTGAGTGGTTCATTAATAAACCACTTTGAGCTATTGAGTTTTGTGTGGCCATATCAACAGATTATCAAACTCAGAAGTGAGACAAAGTGGTGTGGGAGGAACGACTTGTGTAAAAATTGACAAAAAATGTTGGAGAGCTGAGGTGTGTTTGACTTCCCCCATCTGAACTGTTCCTGATACCTATTGCTATTGAAGGTACTCAACCTCTTATAATGGTGATTCTGCTAGGTCTCCTAATTCCAGTTCAAAATGTACTGCAAACTTGCTTGCTTATTTAAGAAAGTATGTGTGAATATAAATGTACTTAGTGTGAATATAAATGAGTTATTTCTAACTCATTCAGATAATTTCACTGAATGAGTACTCAAAATTCTAATTTAACAAGAGGGTGTATTTTCTGGGGACACAGGTATCCCTAACACTTGAATGGTGATCCTCAGGAGTGACTTTGAAGTTGTGGCAAATATTAAAGACAGACAGACAGACAGTGGGACACAGTGGCTCCTCATCTCATGTCAGAACTGAGTTAATGTATTTTCCAATGGGTATATACAATGGAGTTTACAGATCTTTCCATAAGGCATGCATGTCATGCAAATAGTATGTACATAGTCAATGGGTAGTATCATTAGGGAGTAGCATAATAAATAAGCAAGATGGTGAGTCATCATCTTGACCTAGTGCTAGTTGACTTCAAACCTGCCCTGAATCCTCCCCAGGCATTTGCTACATTTATGGTGGGTTGGCTATAGAAACTGATTGCTCTGATTGACAGTTAACCTTCAGGCTTAGTGAAGTAGCCAGACACAGAAATGACTCATCTACTATGGTATTTCCTTAGGACTGCTCCTTAATGGAGAGATATGGGGGGAGGGGGGGAGCTCATTATTTGGTCTCATGAATGTGTATTTGAAAACATTTATTTCTCAGAACAATGGAAATCTTTCTGAAAATAGGACTTGTTTTTAATCCCCATGGTTGGAATAAGGTCAAATACTTTCTGCCAACTCCTCAGTTTACCACATATTATGGAATGCACCATCACAATAGTTTTTATTAATGTTTTGCTTTCTTTACTGTACAGTATTTTTCAAAAATCTTCACATGGAAAACACTCCATTAAATAGACTCCTCTTATTACAGGAATCACTGACATTCAATGATGTGGCTGTAAAGTTCACCTGGGAGGAATGGCAGCTCCTGAGTCCTGCTCAGAAGACCCTGTATCAGGATGTGATGTTGGAGAACTATAACAACCTGGTTTCCATTGGTAAGGAAAGCTCTCAAGTCATTGGCCTTGCCATTGGCCTTTCCTATTTTTTGTGTTAAAATTGTTGCAGCATCTGTGGTGTTCTCAAAGAGGGAGTTTCTCATTGCATATTCTGGTCTTAAATTAGTGGGTAAGGTCTTCTGTCCTTGAGAGAACATCCTTTGCTCTGCTTCTTTGAACATGATTTTCCTAGACATGCAATATTCTTCAGACTTTACAAACTTTAGGTTAATTTTGGTGTGTCTTAGATTCTGAAGTTTCTCATAAACAAATAATCTCGACACTTCAGAAGCTTTCTCTCAATTGAAAGAAGGAAAACTTTGGTTGGTATTAGAAACAAGCTATAATGGAATTTTTTCAGGTGCATGGTTAAAATTCCTTAACAGGAATTGGTTGGAAGTGTTGCTTCAACTGGGAGAAGGGCTCTCATCCATGACAGGTATCGGAAAATGCCTAAAAGTTCATCCTTCATTGAAAGTGAGAGCTCGCTTCTCCTAGAAGTTGCCCGAAGTGCTACTGTAGCTCTTATGAGTTGGATTTCCATTAATCTGACTTATACTATTGGATGTTTGCTTCAGTAATAGTTTTTCTTTAAGATTCTCAAAACCTTCCCTCTTTAATATGCTTCTACTTTACTATGACAACCCATCTTACATGCATCTCTCCCAACAGAGAACTTGGAATCTATAGCTGTCCTCCAAACAGTGCATTTCTCCCTTATTGAGTAAGAATGGATTTTCCTTTGTGGTATGCAACACCTGGGTCTCTCCTTTGTGTTTCCTTAGCTTCCCTCCTTGGAGTTCCTCTAAAGGTTTTGGTGTCCCATTTTCCCATTTGTTTTCCTACCCCTTTAAAATTTTCTTCCTTCTGGTGAAATAAGTTCTTTCCGTTTTCTAACAGAGATATCAAATTGTCATCTCTGTTGAAATTCTTTAATAGACATGTTTCTCAATATCTTACTCCTTTTGGTGAAACACATTTATGATCTGTGTTATTCTCAGGTATCTAAAATCATCTTTCTAATATTTTATTTTATTTTATTCTGGGCATCACTGCCCTCTGGTAGTTGTGAGAGCTACCCAGTCTTGCTCCTGGAGAGCTGCCACTGGATTTGAATCGCCAAGCCAGTGGGCCACAGCCCCACACTCAACCACTACACCACTGGGGCTCAGCCCTAAAATCATCTTTCTAGAAAAAATATTTTCATCAGCTTAGGATATACTTAAGCATTTTGCCTCCAGTTTTTCATACTTAAAAGATTTTTAAAATTTTGTCTGATAATTTTATAAGTGGAAAGGTATTTTTGAATATCCTGCATTATTTTTTTCATTAAACACATGTCTATTATATATTCCTTACTATATACAGTATGCCTTCCGTAAGCCCTCCCCTTCTTAGCAGGTCCAAAACCTGAAAGATAATCTTTGCTATTTCTAAAGAACATTTTGACTGTATGCTCCAACAGATTTGTTGTTGTTATTCAAACAATGCATAGTATGTTTGATATTGCTCTTTGTTTTCTGTCTTTTGAGTAGCCTTTTGGTTTCTATATGTATGAGGATATCCTTGGTGTCATCTCACAACTCATCTAGTCTCAGTCATTAGTCTTCAGTTATCAGTCTTGCCTTGTTTTGACTAAGGGGCTTCTCCATCATTTCTTTCTATAAATGTGGTTGATTTAATTTTTGATTGTTTCATTCAGAAAGATCCATATGTACAACTTCCATTTCTGTTGTTTAATAAGCAATTTGCTTTGAATTGATACTTTCCCAATTTTTACATTCATCAGTTTACATCATTGTATGGTTGATCAATGTCAGACTGCAAAAGTTATGTGAAATTTTCAATATATATGCATTTTTAAATGTTATTGGGAGCTCTTACAGATATTATAACATTCCATAATTCAGTCACATCAAGCAATACTGTACGATTGCTACCACAGTTTCTAAACATTTTATTCTTGAATTCCTTGTTATCAGCTCCCCTTTATTTCATCCCTCCCCAACCTCAATTTCATTATTGTGGAAAACAGAATCTGGATAAAGTGTAAGCAGCCTTTTCTGTATACTCCTGGATCACAGGACTTGAAAGACCAGTGCCAGTGTTAGAAGAAAACCTCCACAAGCCCCATGGATATAGTTGCAGCGAGTATGCACAATCTCCTGATGGAGTTTTCTTTACAACTGCCCTCAAGTAAGATGCTAGAATACACCATCTGCAGGTGCCTGACTTCTTACTGTGCAGCTAAAAGATGCCTAGCACTAAAGGCAATCAGTTTCCCTTTGTTGCCATCACTCAAGGAGTCAACTATCCCTTTGTCTCTGAAATGTCCTCTGGATGAGTCTTAAGGGACAGGTGTGTAATTGAAAGGCAGACAAAAAGGTCTTGTATTCTTTCATCAATTTATATAGTCTCAGGGCATGTAGCCATGCTCTTCCCCCACCCCACCCCACCCCACCCCACACACAGACACCTATCTATCTAACAAGGTAGGCACTATCTTTATCCTGGAGGTCCCTCAACTACTAGGATGAACAACTTAAGGCCAGTGCTGAGGGCAGGGGGAGAGAAGTAACTGCCCTCTGATTGGGGAGAGCAATAGCAACCTGTCTGCTCCTGTAGTTAAAGCTGCTGGCATATAGTAATTAGTCAAATGCTTATATGAGGAACCATTAAGGTAGCATTATAATGAGAGGATTTTGTGTGGATGATTTTTAATTAAGAGAATATGACTGGGACACTTCTCCAACTTACAAATGTGAATGCCTCCCTCCACTCAATACCTGGCCTTGCAATCTTCCTTAATTCTGAGAATAAAGAATTGGTCTGCATCCACTCTCTTCTTAGTCCTTGGTTTTTCACAGCCTGATACTTCCCATGAAATGTTCTGAAAGAATTCAGAATATTCCCACCTTCACCCTTGTCCATTCTGTTGTGGCTGTGCTTTTTGGAGGCTTGCACGCCTCACTAATATATAAACTCAATGTTCAATGATTTCGCTATCTTACTCCAGTATCAGAGATGAGGTAACTCTACCCATTGTTGCTATCTGCTTTATTGTCCTTTATTGCTATGCTATTCCTAAGGACCACTATATTGTGGGACTGGATCCTATGTTTTATGTTTGCTTTAGCAGTTGGTGCACAAATCTAAATAGCACTTGTAACAACTGTCTTACTCTCAGGCATTTGAATATTAACCTACCACTGACAGAATTGTACTTCAGAGAAGATCTTGTGATGTGCTTTTTGATAATGAATATGATGCCAGACTTTTTGAATATGTCAACCCTAGTCTTATAATCCACTTGATTATCTAAGTGAAAATAACGAGTATCAGTCTATTGAAGTTGAATAATTCATACACTATCAATTTTAAACATCCCATTTTGTTTTGACAAATTGCATCTTTTGGATCATACTAAATATATTCCATCTTACAATTATTAGAGGATGTTTGCAGCAATATTACCTAATTTTCAGTCATGCCATGTGAACCACTGAAGGTCCCCAAACCTCTCCTCCATCCACACCATTATCATTGACTGTACTTTGAAGGGTTAGTCCTTCTTCAGTGTTATTTCATGGCCATTAAACCTGATGGGTTCATGTTCCAGAAGCAGATCAGCAGGTCTTTCTCCCAGTTCCTTTTTCTGAAGATTCCACTAAGATCTGTCTACCATGGGTGATCCTGCTTATATTTCAAATACTGGGTGGCATTGCTTCTGGCATCATAGCAATACACAAGCCACCATAAGACAACATGAAAGATGAATGGTGTAAGCTAGAATACAGGCTCTGTGAACATAAAGAATATGTTTGTGTACCATAATACCTTTCATACATACCTGTAAAAATTGCTTTCTCCCAAGTAGAACATTATACAGCTTTCATTCCCAACTTTATCTAGTACTTAGTTGTCTTTCAGTAAAGATTGATGAAATAAATACATGTGACCTCTACCAACTAGAATTAGCAAGCCTTAGCATCCCTGTGGTCTACTGGTTTCTATGCCTTCCTTGTATTGCATCTGTTAGGTATGTTCATAATCCTCTTTAAGCAAATACAAAATCTGTGTTCATTCATAACTTTCATATCCAACCTGATTTCTACAATAAAATTTTTTAACATCTGGATTGTTTGCACAATTATATTTCTTCCAACAGACAATAAATATTAAGCAGAGTACTTTATTTATATTCATATAAGAGGGTTGTCACTAAAGATCTACTTTGTATTAATGCATACTTTAAAGAGTTCATTATAAATTGAGATATTGAAAAGAGTCAATTTTCTTTTCTTTTATAGAAATCCAGAAATATGATGATCATTTGCAGGAGCACTTGGAATGGGATAGATGCATGGACAGAACAGAACAATGCTATAAATTCAATACAGTGGAGAATATTGTATCTTGGCCCAAGAATAATTTTTCTCCAAAGGAAAATTATGAGATGTTTGGTTTACATGAAAAAATTGAAAAATCAGATTTAGTCATTCTGGAATTAAATCAGAAGTTCAGAAGCAAAAAAAAGGAGTCAGTTGTACTCAGTGAAGATGAGAAAACTTTCCTCCATGTTGAACAGGAGCAGTTTTGTACTGAAATGAAATTTCCTGAGTGTGAACAACCCCTGCTCATGAAGTCACATTGCATTCTGCATCAGGAATCTGATGAAATTGAGAGACCACACATAGGTGATAAACATGGGAAAATCTTAATCAAGGAGTCTTTCCTCTGTGAGCATCAGCTCATTCATACACTGGAAAAGACCAGCGAATGCAGTCAGTGTTGGCAAAAAGTCAATAAAGCATTCAAACTCAATGAACATGATCAAAAAGCTCATGAAGGACAGATACTATGTAAATGCTTGGAATGTGGCAAAATTTATCACAGTAAATCATACCTTAAAGGATATCAGGAAACTCATGTGGCAGAGACACCCTTTGTATGCAGTGAATGTGGGAAAGGCTTGACAAGCAAGAGTGATCTCACTGCTCATCAGCAAACTATTACTGGAGAGAAAGCCCATATATGTGGTGAATGTGGTAAAAGCTTCATTTGGAAAGCACATCTCAAAGCTCATTTACAAACTTACGCAGGAAAAAAACTCTATGTACGTAGTGAATATGGTAAAATTTTGAACCAAAAGCAATCCCTTACAGCACATAAGATATTTCATACAGCAGACAAACTCCATATATGTCGTCAATGTGGAAAATCCTTTATTGGGAAGCAGAACCTCACTGCTCACCAGCGAACTCATACTGGAGAAAAATCCCATATATGTGATGGATGTGGAAAAGCCTTTACCTCAAAGGCTTCTCTCATTTTTCATCAGCAAACTCATACTATAAAGAAATGCCATGCATGTGGTAAATGTGAAAAAGCTTCACCTCAAAAACTTCTCTCACTGTTCATCAGCGAACCCATATGGGAGAGAAACCCCATGTGTGTGTTGAATGTGGAAAAGCCTTTATCTGGAAGACTGCTCTCACTGTTCATCAGTGAACTCATACTGGAGAGAAACCTCATGCATGTGGCAAGTGTGGAAAAACCTTTACCAGGAAGACTTATCTCCCTGTTCACCAGCAAATTCATACTGGAGAGAAACCCCATGCATGTGGCCAGTGTGGAAAAGCCTTTACCAGGAAGACTTATCTCACTATTCATCAGCGAACTCATACTGGAGAAAAACCTTATGTATGTGTTGAATGTGGAAAACCCTTTATCAAGAAGACTTATCTCACTATTCATCAGCAAACCCATACAGGAGAGAAACCCCATGTGTGTGGTGAGTGTGGAAAAGCCTATATTAGGAAGACTTATCTCACTATTCATCAGCGAATTCATACTGGAGAGAAACCCTATGTATGTGGTCAATGTGGAAAAGCCTCTATCAGGATGACTTCTCTCACCATTCATCAGAAAACTCATACTGGAGAGAAACCCCATGTATGTGGTCAATGTGGCAAAGGCTTCATTCAGAAAACACATCTCAAAACTCATCTACAGACTCATACTAGAGACAAACCCCATGTATGTGGTGCATGTGGAAAAGCCTTTACCAGGAAGACTTCCCTCACTGACCATCAGCGAACTCATACTGGAGAAAAATCTTATGTGTATGATGAATGTGGGAAAGTTTTTACCTGAAAGACTTCTCTCACTTTTCATCAAAGAACTCATGCTGTATAGAATTCCCACTTATGTAGTGAATGTGGCAAACGTTTCATTCAGAAAGCACACCTAAAAACTCATCTATGAATTATTTCCAGAGGAAAACCCTATGTACGTGGTGAGTGTGGTAAACCTTTCATCCAGGAACTACACCTTATAGCACATCAGACATTTCACACAGGAGCCTAACTTCATTATGTGGTGAATATGGAAAAGCCTTTTCAAGAAGAATAAGCTCACTGCTCATCAGCGAACTCATCCTGGAGAGAGAGAACCCCCATGTATGTAGTGAATTTAGCAAAGGCTTAATTCAGAAGTTCTCAGCCAGAAGCAATGCTTTTCAACACATCAAAGTTTTCACAAACAAAAGAAGTCCTTTACATGAATTAAATGTGGAAAATCTTATATGTGGAAGTCAAGTCTTGATAAACATGTGAAAATTCCCAAGAAGAAAACATTTCATTGGAGTTAGTGTAACAAAGCTTTTCAAACAAAAGAAGAGATGCTGGAATTTGTCCTGGGTCAAGGATGGGAACAAATAATTGTGAATTATGACATGGGCACCCTTGTTCTATATTTCTGTCCCTCTATTGACATGACCTACCATTGTGGGGAGAAGATCTTCCAGACTTCCCCAGAGTGCCTGAGCACCTCATTGCTCTTCCAGCTTTCAGTGCCTGAAAGAACTGAACCTATTGCTTCTGGATCACAGCTACACCAGGAAGTGGAGTGCCCACCCAGGTGACAGTTGCGCCTGCCCCACCTGCATACTTGCTTATTCATTTTCACCTGCATGCTCTTTGTTACCTGCAGAGACAGCACAGAAGTACCATGAAATAAGGATGAAATGTAGGGGAGAAATTAATCCAGAGGATAAATGGACCACAGTGGACCTCAGTCTCCACAACCCAAGGACCAGAAGAACCAGGTGGGGCTCAGCTTCCCCTGCTAGTTACTCTGAAAGAGATCACAAAAGAGGATCTTTAATTGAGTGGAAGAAGAAAGTGGAACAAAACCCCCAATCATAAAGTAGGTCAGACTTACTGATCTGAAGGAGACTTGGAATCCCCAGACTATGACCTTTAGTGACTCTTCACTCTTGGACCTGTACTCACTCCTCTGACTCAGCTTTCAGCCCAATGATATATAGGCTTGGAGGAGAAGAATAACATCTGAGAGATATATGCTCCTTAGAACAGTCAACCATACAAAATCAAAAGGGCAGTATTTGCTTATGGATAAAAACTCTTAAAAGCGGGCTGAGCCCCGGTGGCGTAGTGGTTGTGTGTGGGACTGCAGCCCACTGGGATGGAGGTTTGATTCCGGCTCCACGGAGCAAAGGTTGGGCCTCCTACTCCCACCACCTGAGGGCAGTGATGCCAAAAAAAAAAAAACAAAAAACCTCTTAAAAGCAAGAAGGAACCATATGGAAGGATGAATAATAATATAATATAAAAAAACAAGGGGGGAGGAGTGGGAAGAAGGCTGGTAAATCTTGGGGACTGCAATCAATGTATGAATTGCTGAAAACCAATTTACTGTGTAAAATTTTAAATCATAAAAAAGTTTAAAAAATGAAGAGCTCATGTCTCATCAATGATTTCATGTAAGATAGTTACTATGCAGCTGTAATAAATGTGTTTCTGAGTTTCCTTGACTTAAACACACATAATTGAAAAACCTTAAATTCAGCCAAGATGGGAAACTCTCCACAGGAAGTCATGTGGCATCACATACCATTGATCTCATGCAGAAGGACAGCTCTGACAATATAGTGACTTTGCAAATACCCTCTTTGGTTTCTCTCAATGTGTCAGTAAATTACATTAGGATTCTAAACAACAATTTAATGTAAGTTGGTTAAATTGGCTGGCCTTTATGCTCAAAGGAGTCATGTGACAATAGAGGATTTGTACAGCAGAGAAACCATATGAACACGGTGAATGTGGCAGTGCATATGCATTTAGTGACTGACAGTGACTCCAGTATCCAATCATGTTTTCTTTTATGTTCCACAAACCCGTAGGGTAAATTGATTCACTAATCGTACAGGATAGCTGAACAAAATGTGTGCCACATTGTATGATTGCAAGGCAAATTCTGCAGGAAAGCCTATGATTATAGAGACTGAGAAAATCTGATAGACTCATCCTGTATGCATATGTGCATTCATATTCAGACCAATATCTGATTTTACATTTGATCTCTCTTTTGACCCATTTTTCATTGGGTTTCTTGTTATTTTCTTATTGAGATGTTATAGAGTTCTGTGTATTTTGTAATTAGCCCTATGTCTGATGTCATTGATAAAATATATTTCCTTTCATGCCCTTTCCCAATCTGTGCGCTCTCATCTCACTTTCTCATGCAGTCTTCTGATGTTCATAAGTGGAGTACTTTCATTTATGTCCAGATTGGGAGTATTTATATTAGCCGGTGGTCTTCAGGAGGATTCATGTCTCTCCAAAATTGCCAAAGACCCCAAATGATATTCAGGCAGGTTTATAAGGACAAAAACTGCAGTCAGTTTGGCAATCAGCAGGGGTTAAGTATATTACATATCTTTCAGTGGGCAAGCAGGGAAGGGTTTGGGGCTCTACATTTCTTTCACAAGCAGTTTACCAAAGCTAATGTAAGCATTGATCTTCTTAACTCTGTGAAGTAGGGTTAAATAGGGCAATGAGACAAAGGGCACAGTCAGAGAACTGGAGGATATTGACATTTGAGTAATAATACAGTGTCAAGGGGCAAAACTCTGTGTGGAGGAGAAAGCGGTAACATACTTTAGTGAAGGAAGGGGCCTGGACAGCATTTTCAAAATTCTAAAATGTGTTCACACGAGTCAAGCTTAAGAGAAGCTCTGACAGCACTGCACCGCGATCTAAGTGACTGGTGATTCAAACTCACCCAGAATCACTCAGGTTTAGTGAGTTCGTTCTCCAAGGTCTCAGCCTTTAAAATAAGAATACAGTTCTACTCTGTGCACAATGGGACACAGTGAATCAGAATCACCCATGGAATCTAAAGCAGACCAAGATTGGTTTCTGTAGCAGGAAAGAACTTGGATACAAGTCAAAACTTCAAGGATAAGCATTCAAGGTCAATATGATCATCTGCACGCTGCGCATATTGATAATCAAAGACATGTCTTTGATAAAGAATGTGGAGCCTGAAGTTTGTTTTGGTCTCTGTCCTTTGCTTTGTAGATTACATTTACTGCACCTGGTCTTTTAGATAATGTTGTTCCAAAAATGTTACTTATCAAATTTTAAAAATTCTGAGTAAATGCAACTATTCATGCATTCCCAAATTTTAATATTAATAAAGAAAGGGCACAGCTCAATTCTTTGCTGCATGCCGGAGCGACCTGCAGTCCACTGTCTTCTCATTCAGTGTGATTGCATTATCTCAGCATCTCTGTTCTTTTACATTGACAGTTTTTTTTCTCATGAGCATATAGAAACGCTGGATGCACAATGGGTAGGACATTGACAACCTGAAATCTAGTTTCTTGGAAGAATGATTAAAGGGTCTGTTTCCAAAAAAAATCTACAATCCAGACTAGACAATGTCCCTATGGGTTAAAATCAACTCTGTGACTTTGTTTATGGCCTAGGTGTATGATTTGAGTCAAAGAGAATACTTCTCATTTTCTAGAGCTGGTTTAACAGCCCTAAACTGAAAATATTTCACAGGAAATTATAGCTTTTTTTATAAAAAAAGTTTTAATCACTAAGTGAGAAAAATGTTGGAGGGGGAGGGGGCATTGCAGCAAACAAATGGTCAAAGTCATTCCCTCTCCTGGGTTTCTGGCATTTTCTGGATGTGAGTTTTCACTGTTTTTTGCATAGTCATAGGTGGCAGTGTCTCAGTCTATAATTTGATTATCTGAAGATATGCTGCCCTGACTGGAATGACCATGGTGAAGACATTTCCTTCTGTAAAGTCCTCAAGGAGATACATTGATACATTGACTGCCATACTAGTCTCAAACATAGCAGATAGTGTTTTTTTTTTGTTTTTTGTTTGTTTTAATTTGGGCATCACTGCTCTCCGGCGGTGGGAGTAGGAGGCCCAGTCCCACTGCTGGAATTGAACCTCCATCCCAGTGGCCCGCAGTCCCGCACACAACCAGTACGCCATGAGGGCTCAGCCCGCAGATATTGTTTTGATGATGCTGTGTACTTTGTTAGGTGTCCTGTATTCAGTTGGATTCACTGTGAACCTGCATACAATAGTCACAAACACAGAAAGGAGTTACCTTTGGTCATTTATACTCAAGGGCACTAAAAACCCCAATACTCTGAAATGTGGAAATGATGACAGAAAATATAATCCCAAGGAAAATGCAATCCAATTTGCTGCAGTTGTGTTCTGTTCATTGGTAAACAGGAATAAAACTTTGCAGATTAAATTCCAATTACTTTTTTTGAGGGGGGGGTTGTACAGCCAATAGTGCTTATTTTTGCAAATATTGATGGAAAATAATTTTCTCCTTCTGTTTTTATTTCCATGTAATTATTCTCTTTGTTTTTTAAAAAATCATTTTATTGGAGGCTTGTACACAACTTATCACAATACTTACATATACTGTGCCAAGCCCCTTCACCTGCCTGCTGTTGTCATCATTCTCCAAATCTCTGCTTTTCCACTTGAGGCCCTTGATTTCAGCTTCTCATCCCCTCCCCTCCCTGCTCCTCCCATCCTACCACCCCGCATTACTTTATAAATTATTAGTTTGTCATATTTTACATTGCTTGACTATCTTCCCTCACCCACTCTTCCAATACTTGTCCTCCAGATAGGAGGTTATGTGTAGGTCCTTGTGATTCGCTCCCCCTCTCTACCCCACTTTCTTCCACCTGTCTGGTAACTTCACTCTCACTACTGGCCCTGAGGGGTTCATCTGCCCTGTATTCCCCGAATTTCCAGTTCCCATCTGTACATTTTACTTCTACCAGCCCCAACTACTTTCCTATGGATTTGATTTTCTGAACCTACGACTAATAGATGACATAAAGGAGAAGATCCCATTCTGGATTTTATCTGGTGTTCAATTAAAAACCTCAAAAGATGAATGGAGCCTTTTTTTGCATGATGAGTTTTTCTAAAGTCTGGCATGATGTCCTAGCTGTGAGCTCAGAATGTATACAGGACTGAGGGCCGGGACTTTGCTCCAGAGCATGGATCTCTCCTTTAGACTGAGATTCCTCCCAACATGGTGCCTGAGTATCTCCTGAAAGTCATGAGATAAAGAAAGTGAAAGCTCTGTAAAAACTTATTGATTTCCAGTTATATTTAAATTATGAAATGAAATTATTTAGATTAATATGGTCTGCAACAGTGGTTCACAACCTTAGGTCATGACCCTTTGGGGGCAGAATGTCCCTTTCACAGGGGTCTCGATTCATAACAACAAAATGACAAAGATGAAGTAGCAACAAAAGCAATTTTATGGTTGGGGGGTCACCACAACATGAGGAATTGTATTAAAGGGTGACAGCTTTAAGAAGGTTGAGAAACACTGCTCTAAGTGAATCATAATTATAATATAATTCTAAACAAGATCCCAGCATCTATCTATAAGTACATGAAAATTACTGACCAAAATTTAAAAATAAATCATTGTATTGGTGTACTTGTCCCAACCCATACATTCCAATCCATACATCTATCCATTGTGTCAAACACATTTGCTGCATCATCATTCTCAAAACATTTGCTCTCAACTTGAGCCCTTGACATCAGCTCTTCATATTTTCTCCTCCCTCCCTGCCCCCCACTCCTTCATAAACCCTTGATAATTTATAAATTATTATTATTATGTCATATCTCACACTGCCTAACATCTTCCTTCACCCACTCCTCTCTCCATCCTCCATACAGAAGGCTATATGTAGATTTTTGCAATTGGCTCCTCCTTTCTACCTCACCTTCCTCCACCCTCCCAGTATCTCCACTCTCACCAATAGTCCTGAAGGGTTCATCCATCCAAGATTCTCTGTATTTCCAGTTCCCATCTGTACCAGGGTACCTCTTCCAGTTCAGTGGGACTTGTAAGGTAGAATTGGGATCATGATAATTGGGGGGAGAAAGTGTTTAAAACCAGAGGAAAGTTGTATGTTTCCTTATTGCTACATCTCATCCTGACTGACTCATCTCCTCCCCACTAACCTATCTGCAAGGGGCTGTCCAATTGCCCACATTTGGGCTTTGAGCTCCCACTCTGCACTCCCCCTCATTCACAATGATGTGATTTTTGTTTCATGATATCTGCTCCCTTTGATCCCTCATGATCACACAGGCTGGTGTTCTTCTTCCATTGTGTTTTGCAGCCTTTGTGCTAGATGGCCGATTGTTTACCTTCAACTCTTCAAGACCCCAGGCACTTTATCTTTTGTTATTTGATACCTGATATCTGATTCCTTCCACACTTCATGATCACACAGGCTGCTATGCTTCTTCCATAGTGGACTTTGTTGCGCCTGAGCTAGATGACTATTTGTTTACCTTCATGCCTTTTCAGATGCTACATCTTTTGATAGCCAGACACCATCTGTTTTCTTCACCACTATTGCTCATGCTCCCACTTATCCTCAGTGATTGTTTTGGGAAGGTGAGCATACAATGATATGGTTTTTTTCCTATTTGATGTCTGAGACTGGATCCCTTCGACACCTCGAGACCACAGGCTAGTGTGCTTCTTCTGTGTGGGCTCAGTTGCTTCTCACCTAGATGGCCGTTTGTTTTATCTTCAAGTCTGTAAGACCTCGGATGCTATATATTTTGATAGCTGGGCACCATCAGCTTTCTTCACCACACTTGTTTATGCACCAATTTGTCTTCAGTGATTATATTGGGCACGTAGACATCCTGTAATGCCAGCTTAATAGAACAAAGTGTTCTTGCATTGAGGGAGTACTTGAGTTGAGGCCCAAAGAAATTACTCATTACATTTTTTTAAAAAAAAGAAAGAAAGAAATATACCCAGGATAAGCAATGTCAGAACTACCCACCCCCAAATTCCTCAGCAATTCTGTGGTGTTGTGGATTACAAAATGGACTATTAATTGCAAGGTCTGTGGTTCATATACTCCTCAGGAGAAAGATAAAGTTTTCTGACCATTTAAAGTTTTACAGTCTCAGAAATCCAAAGGGACAGTTTTGTTTTCTCCTGTATGATTTCTATGAATCGTAAGTGACTCAACAGCAGTAAGTTGGGTGTTTGGAAGGAAGGAAGGAATGAAATCCCTTTAACTGCACCTGAGATGGACCTAAGGGGAAAGGGACCATGACAGCGAGCCATATGTTCAAGTGGAGCATCTCTAGACTCTTGTCTCTGAATCTCTAAGACACTGCTTTGGAAATGACCACCAGGAAAAAACTCACTTGTGTTTCAGCTTTTCTGGATATGAATTAGCCACTTTCTAGAGAACATCCTAGAATGGATTGATCCACATATAAAGACAAGGGTCACATAACAGACTACCTCTCACTAATCCAAGGTGGATAATCTATCTGAAGCGATGATTTAAAAAATATTTTCCCTTTGTAAATTAATGGATTGAAATTGAGGACATAACCTTGTATGAGTGTTTAAGATGAACAATGAAGAAGAACCCGTGTGGACTCCACCCCAGCTTTTCCTACCTCCTGGGTTGTGGCCAGGGGATATAGTCTTACCCATTTTCTATCATTTATTACAGTGGAGTGTGTTTCTGTTTTTCTGTATATTTGCATTCACAATAGTCTTTCCTTTCCTAAGTTTAGACAAAATAGAGTAGTTTCTATTAGAGTTTCCTGTCAATCAGCTGCTAAGCAGTGGGAATAAAACACAACCCAATGTACAGTAGAACATCTCTTCTGTACTCACACACCCACCTGCTTCTGGTTTCTGGGCCTGTTCAGTTGGGCCTGAGCTCCCCCTGATGATATAAAGGTCTCTTAGGTCAGTCCCCCAGCTTTCCTGCAGGGTGGTTTGTGGGGGGGCTCACCTTGACTTTCTTTCTCCTTGTCTCCTTCCACAGTGGTTGTCAGGGGTCACAGACCTCAGGGGCAGAGAGAGCTGGTTCTTGGATGTTTCTGGGTCAATGACTAGATGGTCTCTGAGAGATTGTGTGTATTTGCTTAGCCACTCTGACACATGGAAGGTCCTCCCTATTCACTCAGGGCCTCTCTCAAAGCTCTGCCTGATTCAATCCAAAGTAACACTGGTGTTGGAGATGGAGTCCACCAAGTGGTGGTGCAGATGAGAGTGAGGGCATGTGAAGGTTTCACCAGCTGAGCACCTGATTCCTGTAGCTGTATGTGGAGCAGACCCCTGGAGTCTTTCAAACAAGCATTAAAGGACCCACGTGTCTTTGAATCTTCTGTGACCTACTGCATCTCCCTGCCACTGACCCCATGGGAGACCCAGCACCATTAAAAGGAGGAAGAGAAAGGAGACAGGCATTTCTGTATCAAAAACACCCTTTCTCAGGAGGCTGTGGAATCCCGATTGCAGGGTGGTGATAGTGGTGAATTCATTTAAGTAAGAATCCACAATAGACATTTGCTTAGGAGTGTTATTGGCAGTTATTAGAGGTGGGGACTTTAAACAGTGTGCTCCACAGAAAAGTGTCTCTAGGGCTGGTTGTTGAAACAAGTTGAATGACAGAGATTGGAGTGATGTGACTGACAGGCATACCTTGAATTATAGGCTTCCCAGATTTGCAAATATTTCCCTTATATTTGCAATTACAAAATTATGAATTCACAAAATAGATCATTGTGGATGAGGAAGTTGTGCAGAGTGGGGGCCAAAAGTCCATCAGTAGTCAACTGGACACCTCCTTACAGAAGGGTCTCTAGGAGGAGATGACCCAGGCAGGGTGCAGTGTAGCAACAATGAAACACAACTTTCCTCTAGTTCTTAAATGTCTTCTCCCTACCTCCCCCCCTGCCCCAACCCTCACTGCCACGATCCCAATTCTACTTTAAATATTCAGCTAGACCAGAGCATGTACACTGGCAGAGATAAGAAATGGAAAGACAGTGAATCCAGGACAGATGAACCCCTCAGGATCAGTGGGCAGCATGGTGACACCAGGAGGGTGGAGGGAAGGTAGAGTAGACAGGGGGAACCTATTATAAGGATATACATATAACTCCCCTCCTTGAGGGTTGGAAAACAAAAGTAGGTGAAGGGAGATGTCAGACAGTGTAACACATGACAAAATAATAATTTATAAATTATCAAGGGTTCATGAGGGAGTGGGGGAATGGAATGGGAGGGGAAAAATGAGAAGCTGCTACCAAGGTTTCAAGTAGGAAGCAAATATTATGATAATGATGATGGCAACACATGGATGCATGTATGAATCATCATAAAAGTTGTACAAGCCCTCAGTAAAATGATTTAAAATTATGAGTTCCAGTACAACATTATTGTTTGATTTTAACATATACATCTGCTAATTCACACATTAATTTATTCTTTGTGAGGTCTGAGAGCTATGAACACACCAGGCATTCTTCTGCACTGAAGGAAAACCAATAAATCAAGCAAAGAGCCTGGGAACTAACAGTCTCTTCCTCCAAAACCAAACCCATTACAATTGCATCTGTTCTGACTCATGGGAACCTTGGAAGACTTGTTTGAACTGCTTGTTTTTCCTGTAATTATTTATAGGAAAAGACAATGTCATCTTACTCAGGGGGAGCCGTTGGCTGGTTTGAGTCGCTGACCTTGTGGTGAGCAACCAAATCTTATCCCACATCACCACCATAGCTCTTTAGATCTTCGCACCAATAGGCCCATATTAGAGGGCTTCTTAAATGTCACTTTTAGAAGCCAACTCATAATTTTTTCACTATTATATGAATGTGAACTCTGGACTATGAATAAGGAAGGCTATAAAAATAATGACCTTTGACTTATGGTGTGGAAAAAGAATGATGAAAATACTGTGGGACTTTATCACACTTATTTGGTCATGTCATCATGAGGAAGTAATACCCCGAGAATGGTCTTGGGCTGGGTGAAGTAAAATGTCAAGGAACAGGAGAGAGACTTTCAATGAGCAGGATTGTCACCAAGGCCATCATGATCAGTCCAAGCAGAGGAATGAGTGTGAGGCTAGTGCACGTCCAGGCAGTATGTCATCCTGTTGTACACAGGATCTTTGTGAATTGAAGCCAACTCAAGCATACCTAAGAATATCAACTTAAAATTTGGAACTCACATGAGAAATTTTTCTTGCATTAATATTTCTTTAAGGAGTCCTAATTGTGTGAAGTAACATAGCATAAAAGAACTTGGATACAAGTCAAAGCTTCAAGGCTACACATCTGAGGTCAAAATAATCAGCAAGCAGGTGTTTTGAAAATCAAGGACACACCTTTGATAAAAAAATGTCCAGCTTGGGGTTTTATTTGGTTTTTGTTCTTTGCTTTGTAAATTATATATTTTTTCCAGTGTGGGATGGGGGTCCTGGAGCCTGTGAGGAGCAAGCTGGCCCCAAATTTCCTCAAATGCACATTTCTTTGCCTCCAATGCTTACATGTCCAAGGACAGGGAACCACAGACATGCCTTTGTAGGAGGACTGTAAATTATATTTTTACTGCACCTGGTGCTTTAGATAATTTTGTTCCAAAAATGTTACTTATCAAATTTTAAAAATTCTGAGTAAATTCAACCAGGCAAGTGTTTCCAAATTTAAGTATGTACAAAAGAAAGGCCATACCTCAGTTTGTTCCATGCCAGAGTGAGCTGCAGTCCTCTGTCTTCTCATTTTGTGTGCTCCTCATTCCTCAGCATCTCTGTTCATTTACAACAGCAAGTAGTTATGCTTTGGGCTGAGATCTGCACGTATAAAGTTTAAAACAACCAGATGTTCCACAGAAGAGAGATGGGGCTTTTTACTCCTGTAAACAGAGTCTCAGAAACCCACAATGGCTTCACTATGAGTTGGCATAGACTCTATGGCAGTCAGTTTGGTGTTTTGAAATGTCTCTGGCGTTGACAGCAAATACTACTCGTTAGTACGGACAATTGCAAACATATTTCATCTTTTTAATTGAGAAATTGACACATTTTATTATGAAATGTGTATTAAATGACATTATATCAGTGTTATATTTCCTTTTATGTGCGACATTATTTTTAAAGTAACTTAAAATTCAAAATAAAAATAATAAAAATCTTTAAAATATCTGTTCAAGTAGTATCCTTTAACATCAAAAATTTTATTTAACATTTTTTTTATCATTCAAACCATTTTGTTAGGATCTAATCCAGACATCCGACCATTCTATAGTTCAGTTTTATCAAGCCCTGTGGTACAATGGCTACTGAAACTGCAAGCAGTTGCTAAACATTTTCTTCCTTCTTGAAATTATATCAGCTCCCCTTTCCCCCTAAGGCTCCCGCTATAGCCCTCAAGAATCTTTATTCTATTTATTGTCTCTGTAAATTCACCCATCCTGTGTTTCATAAATTGAAAACTATTAGAAAAATATAACAGGAAGTCAAAAAGGCTACTAGCAGTGATAATAAGGAAAAACCTCTTTGTGAAAAAAAAATAGCCCAGAAAATATAAAAAGCCAGATTAAGCACAAAGTGTATCACTATGTGTTATGAGCTCCACAATCAATACTTACCTAATGCTCTTAGACATTTTCTAATACTCGGTTTATTCACTGCAAACACACATCAAACAATCCGAATATTACTTAACATTAACTAAGTAGCCAGGCCTTATCAAGGTTCCCCACATTTTGTGTTTGCCTCTTTTGACTGTTATTTCTGGCTTTCTGCAGATTTGAAGTGGGTTAAAGTGTCACTTTTTTTCCCCTTCTTTTTTAAAAGATGAAGTTTCTTGTGCTGCTTTCTATAATGTGGCTCAATCACCTTGCAAGGTAGTTCAAGGCCTTGCGAGGAAATTCTATGATGCTCCCATCATATGAGATCCTAGAATAGATTGTACACTCACCAGTGGTCCATAAGTGGCACAGCTATGGCATAATGATCTCTTTGTCATATGTGCATCAGGGTGTTTTCTTGGGTTTAGCATAGTCAAGGAAGTGAATTTGTCTATGATAGCTTATCTTTGCATGTTAAACATTTACTTAAAGCTTCCTTTATCTTGTGCCAAGTAACTCTTACATTTCTATTATTCAGTTATATACTGCATGTGTCCCTGCATGTTCTAAAATCTCATGTATGCTTAATATGTCAATCTGTAATTCCCATAATGGAGTTTTCCTTTTATTAGGTATTACGTTCTTTGTTTCTGATCTCTACCTTATCCTTCCCTTTACTCTTCTGTCTACTGTGCTAATTTGGGAAGCTGCATCAATAAGGAATTTATCCAAACATTATTTTTCCCTTATAATATAATTTAAATTTATGTTTGGCCTATTGTCTGGTGTGTCCAGTTTATACTGGGTTTATTTCTTGGATAATTTTTATTGTTCCATATTGACCACCCTATTTCCTTGGCTGTTGGTTTGGGTTTGGGGATCTGCAGGGTGCCGATTGGCCAGTTCAAAACCATGGAGTCTTTCCACCCCAGATTTCCTTGTTTTCCTGGGGTTTCCCTGGGGGGCCTCCTCTGTTTTTTGGAGGAGGAGGCTTCCTGGAATTATTATAGGTCCTCAGTGCATTACTAAAATCGGGGGGCCTTCATGGTGATTGTGTATTATAGATGGGCTTAAATTGAGGAGTTTTCTGAATTCCCACCAGTGGATTTGTTCTTTGTGCCCAAAATGATAGTTTCAGTTGTCATAGGCATAGGCTTTTTTTGCAGCTGCAGTACTCTTACCATTTTTCCCATTGTTCTACATACTTTCAAAGCAGGAACATAGATTTGTTTCAAATTCTCAGGTGCACCTGTGACAAAGCCCTGTTTAATGCCTTCATCAGCAGGGGTCGCTGTGGGAGAATTGTCATACATCACTTTAACCAGGGCCAACTTTGTTAGCACCCATGTCTCTTCTTTGGGAATATGCCACCTTAATTTCTTGGTATACCATGACACATCTATGTAGGGTTTACCGTACTATAGGCCAGGCTCACCCAGGACCATAGGGAACCCACGTCCTGGGGGTGATTCTTACAATAACTTCTTAAGGCCCCTTGGGCCTCATGATTCTCACAAATAGAAATAATATTCAATAATTCTCGTCCAGCAAATTGTATTGTGCTTGCTCCTTTGTACCAAAGAGTAGCCAGTCTGTGTCTGTCTTCCCCTTCTGAGCAAGATCCTCTCTCATGTTGACATAATCTTGTCTGCTGTATTCTGACACCTCGTTAATCTTTCTTCCTGTCTAGTTGGATTTCCCCAGTGGTCTTGACCTTTGTGACAGTGCCTGGGTTACATTATTTGGTTTCTACAGGGATGGAGTCTTTAAATGGGCTATTATCACGAAGGTTTAGCTTTTGCAAGTGCTGGGTGACCAAGGTCCTTCCTTTTTGTACGTCTTTGTGTAACTGGTCACAGGCTTGAAGAAATATAGGTGGCACTTCTTTAAACTCAGCTCTTTCAGTTACTGACTTAATGTCTCCAGGATTACATAAATCTATTTCCAAATTTCTGAACTTGTAAGCTTTCTTATCTTTGAGTGCCTGTTTCACTCCACCCCAAGGCCTGTCAAGTAGTGGCAGGTCCTGAGACTTCTCTTTTTAAAACATAGAAAGCATGGTTGTAAAGATTATGAATCCACAACCACTTCTGTAACTTCCTCAAGAAGTAGTGTAAAAAGGTTAGAGTGTTTTGTGGTGTTAGCCTGATCATATACTTGTCGTAATGGATTTTTGTTTCAATTTTACACCTCATCGATCAGGTTAGTTAGCATATAGAGGCATAAGAAACTAGCTTCATCATCATACCCCAAATGGGGGGAAGTAGTTATTTCCAGCTGCTCTTAGTAACAGAACAAGTGTATAATCCCTACATCTGAACAGATAATTTCTGACTATCAGATTAATTGGATTAACAGACTTCTCTGATTCTAAATGCCCATATGAGTTTGCTGGTCCTCTGTGCCTGGGGTGACTACTGCTCATCTTGGGTCTCACTCCCTGGGTTGGGTGCCACTGGAATCAGTCATCTTATGGATGGAGTTTAACCACCAGCGGCCTTTCAGTCTCAGAGGCCCCTCCCCTTGGTGGGTCAGTCCCATGAGTATCTGTCTGGAGAGGCTTGATTGGTAGGTTCAAATTACAACTCTGACTATGTCATTTATGTCACGAGCGCCACCATCAATACATACTTAACACTCTCAGACATTTTCTAATGTTTGTTTTATTCATTGTAAACACACTTCAAACCATCCAAATATTTCTTAACATTAACTAAGTAGCAGAGTATGAAAACAAGAATATCAGACAGTAACAGTACTCTTCACACATATCATTCTAATATCATAGTCCCAATAAGCATTGCCTTCATCGGTGCACTCACATAGATAGGGTTGGAGAGAGAGGAGTTGATGGTCTTGGATCCTAGCTCTCTAAAAAGGCCAGTTTTAAATCTGTGTTTTTGTAATAAATTTAGTTGATTCTTTGGCATCACTGGAACATCAGCAGCATCCCACATTTGTGAGCATCTGTTAGTTCTGACTTCCCACCGATTTGGAGTAGGTTAAAAGGGTCACTTTTTTCCCCTTCTCTTTTAAAAAAATGAAGGTTTTGTGCTGTTTTCTATAATGTAACTCAATCGCCTTGCAAGGAGGTTCTATGATGCTCTGATCACTAGGGAGCTAAAACGACAGGCAAGTTTTAACTATTCAAGTCAGATTTATCATTTTAATCTACTATAGTCATTTCTCAAATGCTCTTTATCTGTTCACCAGGTTATTCCCCTTCCTTAATTATGGTTAGAGGGAAGTCACAGAATGTTTATTTCTTGTGTGTCCTGAAAAGGTACTGTGAGTTCCACTGTCATCCAGGGTCTTCTGCATGTCAGAATCCCACAATTGAAGCTCTGGTAGTATTCTTTCTAGTGGGTTTTGATTAAATAATTTACAATCCTTTAAAAACTTTTTAGAGTCTCATCTGTCTCCCTTGAAGTGACTGTTTAATAGTTTTAACACTTTCTGAATTTTAGAAAAGCTACATAGTATATTATTATTTTAGGTAAATACACTTGACTGACCAAAATTAAGCTCCATGTTCTGCACCTCAGTCCCATAGCGATGTTGTTAGGTGCTTTTGAGTCAGGTTCACTTACCATGGCTCTGTGTCCAACTGAGCAAACAGATCAGCTGCCAAGTCTTGGCCCACCCTCTCTGCTCCTCTGTGTGAGGACAGATTCACAGCCTCTCTGTCTGTGCTTCTCCGCCAAGGTCTGCTTTTAGACCAACAGGACGTCGTGCTCTGTGCTCCCCTGATCAGATGTTCACCAGTGTGGGAAGTCTCACCACTCTCCATCCTGAAGAACATTTGGAGAGATCAGTTTGCAATTGCCTCCTCCTGTGCCACATTTACTATCTTTTGGAATCAAAAATGTCCTTCCGATGAGTGCTTTCTTCATTGCAACTCCAATGAATTATCTTACTAATGACTCTGCCCACTGGACCCGTCACTCTAGTTCCCTGTTCCCGGTGTCAGGGGTCTCCCTATGTCTGGAACACTTGTTTTCGCATTAAGGGAGACAATGGGAAGCAAACATCTCTAAGGACCTGTCACAAGTTTAGCTCCAGAAGTCACCACAATTATTTTTCACACATAGAGAACATTAGTCAATCACTACCCAGAGTGCGCAGAGAGCAATGCAGAAAGACACCTCCAGAGATCTGACCCTGGTTTGTAGTAGGTCACTGAGTTCAGGATATTTAAAACCATGCAGTGAACTCAGAACATGCCTGTATTTCATTAACAGGTTTTGAGTAATGGATAGGGTGAGAATTCTCATGATTTCCTGCTTTTCAAGAAAGAAAATAAGTCACATAGGATGACAATGAAGCATTATCAGGCTTTTAACAGGACAGTCCCAATCTTAAACAATTTTTCCCACATCCTGCAGCATTTTTTAAAAGTCCCAGTCTTGGGAAAGAAAGCTAGTGAACAGCAGGTGGACATGAAGAGAAATCCCCCCACCCCTTTCTGGGTCAATGGTGTCCCGCTTTACCAATGTTAAAAATATGGTAACTTTACTAAACAGAGATTGCTAGTTCCTCTTTTCCAGCTGATGGTAAGGAGAAAATTTAGCAAGCAAGAACAACTGCCCCTGGGATGCTGCCAGCTAAGAGAGGAAGCCCCAATTCCAACAGGAAATCCCATCATTTATCTGTGTCTGCCTAGGACTGGGTGTGTGTGCTCAGTGGGTTCTGTGCACCCCTGCTGCCCTGTCTTTCCTGCAGGGAGGTTTATGTCTGAGCTCACACGGACTTCCTTCACAATGAGTGGTACACGCTCCTGTTCTCAGCAGTCACGGAGCTCAGCTGCAGGAAGAGCTGATTCTTTGATGTGTCTCTGATAATGAAGAGGCAGCTTTGGAATGATGGGTTATAATCTGTACCACCATCAGAGCATCTGCGTCCCATCCACTGCAGCCCCCTTCCCCGAGATCTGGCAGATCCAGTAACCAGAGACGGTGCAGGTGAGGGACAGTCTAGGTGAGGGATTCATCAGTCCTGGACCTGACTCTCGAAGCTGCATTTTAGACAGGATCCCTGTAAACAAAAGCAGATGGTCCCTGTTGGTCCCTTGAAGTCACATAGATCCAGGTCAGATATCTGAATCTCACCTTGAATAACTGTCACTCAGCACAGGTGGACATACAGCCTTTTAGACCACAGATCTACTTTCCCAAGAGACCTACGGTCTTGTCCAAAGAGAATTGATAACTTTCCTAGCCCAAGGGTGAAATTGTTCCTTAGTGCCTGAAGAATAATTTGCATGTGAGAGAGCCTTGTCCTTATAAACAGAGAATGATAGAGATCAGGCTGCCCTCTACCTTCTGAGCCCATTGTAGGGTAACTCTTTGCTTGAACTAATATGTTTGTTAGTCTTTAATGAAGGAATGATTCACCTAAAATATGTGTTGAAAAAGTCAAAGAAAAGCCAAGGTTTCTGAGTTCACTTTTCTCTCTCTCCAGCCCCTTACTGCCCCGACCTTGACTTGGGTTCCTATATGTCCTGTACCCCAGAGATTGAGCAGGATATTGTTTGTTGAAACCTATTAGACTCAAAGGTATCTTCAGGCCTCACACTAAGAGCATTTTTTTTCTGTACACCCTGACACCTTTTAATTGACCTCATGATAGCCACTAGTAGTTTTTCTTGTGTGGAAGTAACATCTTTGAGAAGCATTAATACCAGACTAGTCCCAAGTAGTTGCAGTTGATAAAACCCCAAAGGTCCTACTCTTCTATGATGTCATTCATTTCCCATTTCCACCCACTCCACCCTGGAGTATATCACCTCATGTTTGGGGGTTTTCAAATCACTGCAATGTCCAACAGATATTCATGAAATTTTGAGGAAATTAATCATGTGGAGGGTTCTGTTCAGTCCAAATTCTGAAGATCGGGAAAAGGTAAACCACATGCTGGGTACAAAGGACATCTCCATTCTTCCCTTTGCATTTTATTTATGCACATATGGCCTGAAGCCTCTGGCAGAATTTTCCACTAGACATTGTCTTCCTATTAATCTTATTCAGCCAGAAGTTTTCTATCCTTTGTCCATGGTCATAATCAACCCCACTGCTCTTACAAGCAGTGCACACACTACATCCCAGAGCCTGATGACTGAGTTAAATCTCAGTGTAAGTAAAGGGTGTCAAGTTTCATAGAGTCTCAGAGAAGAAAAAAATTCAGCTCTAGAATAGACAATAGAATAGAATAGACAATATTTTAACTCTGCAATCTCTGAAAAATGCAAGACACTGAATAGAGACACCTTCCCTTTGTTTGCTACAATATCTCAAATAGTGCAAAATCAGTTGAGTCATGATTTCAATTATAAAGATTCAGTAGAGCAGTAAATGGAAAACACTGAAGAAAAGACTCAAAGTAAGAATAGAACAGTGTTGTAGATCTTGACCCAAAAGACGTTTTATTGAGACTCAACTGGCATACCCCTTTGAAATTAGGTAGATGCATGCAACTGATCTTCAGAATTTAGAAAATGAGTGTAGACACTCTTTTAAATATGCCTTACCCAGAGAACTCTGATCCAATTGAAATGTGAGCATCTCAACTATAAGACAGTCTTTCCATTTGTGCTCTGGACTCAGTTCCATCACAACTGCTCATAGATCTCACTTTAAATTTATTCCCTAAACTCAAGTATTGTCTAATTTTTGAAAACGCTGCCTGTTATTGACTATAGATCAATGTTTTGTGCCACTATCACAAAACATACTGTTTTAAAACTCAATCCCCTTCAGATTTTTTCCTCATAACAAAGTTTAAAATATTTTCCAAAGATTTAGGGTTGACATCACCTATTTACGGAGTAATTGAAATCTCTGCATATCTCCAAATTAGTAGATATATTTACAATGGGGAAATGAAAGCACAAGGTGTTGGATGCCTGCACTTCTTTTGGCCAGAATTTGCTGAAGGGAATAAACAATTGTTTTCAAATGAAGACATGCCAGTTTCACTAAAATCCGGGGGTTCAAGCATAGGAC
The DNA here is from genome assembly GCA_004026705.1 of Nesogale talazaci. Taxonomy (NCBI): domain Eukaryota; kingdom Metazoa; phylum Chordata; class Mammalia; order Afrosoricida; family Tenrecidae; genus Nesogale; species Nesogale talazaci. Next base: position 34,156 of record PVJH01008754.1, on the reverse strand, counting down.
ACTCTAGCATTTTTCGTTTGGAGATCACTGAGTCAGTTCCCTTTTCATATGCACACTGGCAGAGTATCACTTGATCCTGTTCGTTTCACCAACCCCCATCCCACCATCTGCTTTGGTGATTGTCCGACCAACTTCAGACCGTGATGTAGCTGCACACTAGTTTAAGTCACCTCCATCTCTGAATGTTACTGCCATGCGCGTCATAGCCCTGGTTAGTAAGGTTCTTCTTTAGTGTCAAGTTTATGATATTTTCCATCTGCATATCACTTTCCTAATAGGTTTGCCACACATATTTTAAATGAACTCCTGAGTTCTTCCTGCACTTGAAGAAGCAACACATTGAGCTATCGACTCAGATGTTCTGGGTTTGCTTTGCAGTCCTCCATCTCCTGGGGTTAGGATGGTCAGTCATTCGAGGTGCACTACTTTTCTCAAACTTCTGAAAGGTAGAAAGTATGGCTTCAAGGAAAATGCCATAATATTTGCTCCAGGGCTGAGCCCCTGTGGCGTAAGTGGTTGAGTGCGGGACTGTGGCCCACGGGCTTGGCAGTCCAAATCCAGCGGTGGCTTTTAGGAGCGGCACTAGGTAGCGCCCACGACCACCAGAGGCAGTGATGCCCAACAAAAAACAAAAAATAATAATATTTGCTCCAGTTGTCTATTGTTGAACACTAAGTAGACATAAAACATTGCAGCTTAAAATTATCAGAAAAAAATTTTATTTGTTGCTTGACTTCCCTTTTTACTCTACTGGTGCACAGATATCTGATTTTTAGAAAGTGACTCTCATCTAGGTTATCTTCTTTGTGTGTACTTCCTTTACTATGTTTGATAGTGTATGAATGTCCTGCATTGGGGCACTAAAGTGTGTCCCTATTTTCTTATAGATGGTTTTCATAGCTCTGTGATTTGCTACATTTAGGTCTTTGAACCAGCTTATGTTAATTTTTGTTTATTAGATTTGTTGTTGTTTTTTGTTGTTGTTTTTTGAGGCATCACGGCCTTCTGGTGGTGGGAGTAGGAGGTCCAGCCTTGCTGCTGGATTTCAACCTCCAACCCAGTGGGCCGCAGTCACGCGCACAACCACTACGCCACCGGGACTCAGCCCTTATGTTACTTTTTTGTGCATGAGGTGAGGTTTGGGTTGTCTTTTATTCTTCCAAATGTGGAGATCCAATTGTGCCTGCCCCATTGTTGAAGAGAATACTGCTATCCCTGGGTCTTTGCTGAAGATCAATTATCTGTATATGGGTGGATTATTTATTAGTCTTCTTTTCTTTTCCATTGGTCAACATATGTATCACTGTATGAATACCAGGCTTTTTGACTGCTGTGGTTGTAATAGACTAAGGTTAGTTTGTGCCCGGGCCCTACCGGGTTCTTATTTGGGGAAGAGGGAGTCCCTTGCTTATCCTGGTACTCTTCAATGAAGTAATATTTTTTCAATTTATATAAAGAATTAAACAGGATTTGTATCAGGATTGCTCTGTATTTAAGGATAGCATTTGGTAATATTGACATTTCTTTGGTATTGACTATTCTTATCCATGAACATGGCATATTGAGAATGTGAAGAGATTTGCATGGGGAAGAATAAACATTCCTTAATGACATCATCTTGCTGAACAAGACAGACAGAAAATAGATAAAAGAAGACACAAGGAGACTTTGGACTAATACTGAGTCTGACCTGCACACCTCCTGCTGAAGTTAAGAGTCATGTGGGAGCCAAGTTCTGCTTTGATGTGGTTTGCTCCCTAACTAGCCGCCTGCATAAACCAGGGATGCAGTGCCATAATTGGGAAATTCTTTGGAAGCTTCTCTCTCCTTTCAGAAGTACATCAGCAGGTCTTTCTCTTCAGGCACCACTGGGTAAGTCTGAGCAACCAGTCTTTCTGATTCCAGTCAAACATCTAACCTCTGGCAACACCCAATCGCTCTATCTCCCCTCAATCTCATTAGATCCCAATCTCCAAGTTCCCTGAGGATCAGCATCTGGCTGAGTTATTCTCCTCTATAATGGACAGGCTGATTTTTCTGCAGAACGTTTCTTCTTATAATACAACTTTTTAAATGCAGGAGTTATCAAGGATAGGCACAACTGGTATTATAAAAATAGAGATATTTTTGGGCTGAGCCCCAGTGGCTTAGTGGTTGAGTGCGGGATTGCGGCCCTCTGGCTTGGCGGTTCAAATCCAGCAGTAGCTCTACAGGAGCAAGGCTGGACCTCCAGAGGGCACTCCCACCAGAGGGCAGTGATTGCCCCCCCAAATAAAGAAATTCTCTGAGAGAAACTCAGAGACTCTCTGAGAGATGGAAATGAATGCCAATATCGCGACAAGAGAGCAGCCCTAAACGTCTGTCTGCAGCTGTTCCTGGCTCCTCGGGCCTGCACTCTGTGGCTTTCACCAGCAGAGGGTTTGCATGTCCCCCTCCTACACAGCAATATGAGATATGCGTGCTCTGTTCTAGAACAGATTTGAGGGTCGTAGGTGTGTTGTGAAGGGCACAAGTATAATAACCCTAGTAATATGTATTATGTGACTGTTATATGCTAAATTGTTATCAAACTTTAATTCATTTTATTGTTCTACTCACACACAATATGCATGATTATAGTTATATATCTCTGTTTTATAGGAATAATACTGCAAACAGAAAAGTGGGCATGGCCTTCTCTTCTGAGGATTCTGGGAAATTTGGTACTGCCTTCTTGGCTCACTCCCTGGGAGACATTGCAACTGACAACTGGTTGTCCCCATACAGAAGGTAGAGATAAGACCTGTAAACACAGGGAACCCAGTACAAAGGCCTCAGGGCCAATATTGAGAGTAGCCATACTAGGAGGGGAAGGGGGAGGTGGGGTGGACAGGGGGAACCGATTACAAGGATCTACATATAATCCCCTTTCTGGGAGATGGATAGCAGACAATTGGGTGAAGGGAGATATCTGAGAGTGTAAGATATGACAAAATAATAATTTCTAAATTATCAAAGGTTTGTGAGGGATAGAGGTGGGAAGGAAAGGGAGGGGGGTGAAATGAGGAACTGATACCAAGGGCTCAAATAGAAAATGTTTTAAGAATGATGATGGCAGCAAATGTACAAATGGATGTAACACAATGGATGCAGGTATGGGTTGTATGTGTCCCCAATAAAATGATTTTAGAAAGAAAAGAAAGAAAGGAAATGGGTATAGAACAATTTATCTATTCATCTGTTTGGGGACATGTAGGCTTTTTCTAGTTTCTTTTATAAGTTCAGGTTGAAAATACAATGAGAGGAGAGACAGCCATTCACATTCATAGGATCACCATTCACCATAATAAATGTGGTCATTCAGTAAACTTTACTTGAAATCAGTTGTAAACTTAGTAACATTTAAAGCAACAACAAATGTTGGATTTTGAGAGAAAGAAAAAGAGCTGCTGTTAGGAAGGAAAACAGAGCACATTCTTACCTTCAGTGGAGAAGGTAGGATTTTCATGTGGATGACACTTAAGCTGTTTAAAGGCTGGCCTGAAACATTTAAAGAATAATTAAGAGTTTATTGCGTTAAAGTGAATAGGATCTCCCAGGAGCACACACTTAAGAAAATACTTGTTTTATTGTGGAACAATTCCTTAAGAGGTAGATAATAAACAAAAATAGATTTTCTTCTATTCCCTTAATGGTGGCTATGGTATCAGAAGTGTAGTCACTACCCAAATGCCTCAGACCTACCCCTCCTAACTCTAAGCAGAGCACAATGACTGAAAGGCTTGATATGAATTTGCAAAAGTCTATATCTAACAGGAGAAGTCTGAAGTCATGTACAAGCCCACCTCTCTTTGCTTTTTTTGGCATGAAGTCTAAATTGTTTTAATAATTTAAAGAGGAAGAATATAATCACCTGTAGCTGAAGGTACTGGTGAAAACCTTCCCAGCAAGGGGATGAACAACTTGGAAGAAAAGATATTCTGTGCCATGGGAAAGGCCAAGCACAGCTTCTAGACCAGTAGAACCTTTGCAAGATGAAAGAAGCAGTAAGAAAACCATATCTCAGAGCTAGGTTTAGGCTGTTTCCCTTAGAATGGGGCTCACTCAAAAGACCAAAGAAATGGTCGTGACCCAAACTCTGCCACAACAGTGACCCACATCCAGTGAAAATGCCACCAGCGTGCAGGGAATGTAAAATTGAGATTCTCTCTCAGGAGAGTGCAAGTGAACACAAAGCAAGCAAATCTTTAAAAAAGTTTTACTGAGGAATCTGAGTCCTTTGGTATTTTAAATAAAAACCAATTTTAATTGTGATATACATTGCATCTAGTTAACTACAAATGGATCCCTGACTATATTTCACAAACTTTGATAATTAAAGTCTAGCAGGTTACAAGAAGTCCTCAAGAAAAAATGCCATACAGAACATAACTTGCTGATATATATGTATATTTTGAACATGTCCATATATCCATAAAAATTATGGGTAATATAAAAGAGTAAGAAAAAGTTCATAACTGATACAATATCAATATGAGATACATAGTTGGCACAAAGATGGATACTATAAAGTTAAATATGAAACTCAAGCTAAGTATGATTATGATGTTTACAGGAAAATGTCAGTAAATGTGTTATAATAGAATCATTAGTAGACTGCATCCCACTATGGAGGTTCAATTCCAACAGCGGCTCCACAGAAGCAAAGACTGGGCATCCTACCCTCATCACCAGAGGGCAGTGATGCCCATCCCCCCCAAAACAAAACAAAACAAAAATAATAGAATCATTAGCAAGGTCACAAAGAAGAAATAATACAAAGAAAAACATAAATTGGATATTTATTTTTTGGAGACAATTATAATAGAAAAATGAAGAACACTTCTAGAAAATAATACAAGGCACATTTAAGGAAAATAAAGAACACACAGAAAAGAAGATGGTGGAGCAGAGTGCAGCTCAGACCACATTTTTCACTTGGAGTTCTGTCATCACAATGACTTCTCCCTGCCTCCTTTCACAGGGATGCACAGCAATGGTCTGTACAGCAAGGGAGCTCAGCGTTCAAGAATTTGATTGTGAATGGAGTCATTGGGGATGTGTGTTCAATATATCAGAGGAGGAGCACACACCACTCTATAGTATGATGGCTTGTAGCTGATTTAAAAGAATCAGGAGATGGAATAGTGAGACAATGTATAAATTTTATAAGTCCTGATCAAATGCCAGACAGTGAGTGAGCCAGGTACTCAGTTGAAATATTTCCAATCCTTTACATTTCAATCTCTGACCTACTTCCCCCTGAGAACTGCCACCAAGAGGAGGGAGAAACCAACATATTCTTGGGAATGAGGTCCGTGATTCTGAGGTGTGAGTGAATGAGACCTAAATTTAAATAAGCACATCATGAAACAATATTTGACTGGAGATTTGCATGCCAATGGTACCTTTATAATAAATTTTAAAATGGAATTTATCTGGGATGAGAATGTTGACTGTATCCTCAGAGACCACAATCCTGTCTGTTATTTTCCATTCACCAAGACCAAGATCCTGTTCTTTCAGGACACAGAAAGTGATGAGGAAGATGGTGGAGAAGGTAAACATGGCTTAGGATTGAGAATGACTTTAGGAATAAAGGCAGTGGTCTTCTACTTTCAGTGCTTGTGTTAGTCTGGGTAGACTAGAGAAACAAAGTCATAAACACGCATATGCATACAAGGGAAAGGTTTATATGCAAGAAAAGTGGAATATTGAGAAAATATACCAACCCACTCCAGTCCAAGTTCATAAGTTCAATATTAGCCCATATGTCCAATACCAATCTAGAAGTCCTCTTCAGACTCATAAACCACATGCAATGACACCAGGACAATCACAAGCCAGTAGGTGCAGAGTCTTGTGTACCCATGGTGGTAGAAGCATTTCAGTGCTGGCAAGAGTCTCCATGTAGCTTTTCTGGCTTCAGAGGTCTGGTTCCATCAGGGTAGGCCTATGTGGTATCTCCTCCGGGATAGCACACAGGGAAGAAGCCTTGTGTCTTATCAGTAGAGGGTCTCCAAGAGACTGAGTTGATGGTCTCTCATCTCCAAGGGGGAATTATAATGAGATTTCCCAGAATTCTCAGAGAACTCCATGCCCACACAGAGGTCTCATTGGCTATTTCCAGATTGAAAGACTAGGCTGCATTCCTACACTTTTAATCAAATTGGCACCAGAGTAAATGACTGCCACAGTGCCTTGCCTATTTATAAAACACTTAAAAAAGCAAATTTAAATGATCAGATACACATTTCCTCTTCTACATTTGATTATTAGGAAGATCAACTAAATCTAGCAATCTCGAATTCAGCCAAAAGTGACTCCAATTCAATGATTGCTGTACATAGGAAAAGGTTTTGTGAGTCACCAAAAAGGAAGAGCTTTTCTTCAACAACTACACTCCTATGTCTGCTCAAGAGTCATTCAACTGTGGAAATAGTACATGTCATCCTATAGCAATTTACCTTTGTCACAGGGAGACATTTCTCATACAGAAACTTATCATTAATACTGTTATTCACACCAAATCTTACATTTTAAACAGGTTCTTTTTTGGGGGGGGGGGAGAACATCACTGCCCTCTGGTGGTCGTGGAAACTACCCAGAGCTGCTCCTGAGAGCCGTCACTGGATTAGAACTACCAAGTTGTAGGCCGCAGTCCCACACTCAACCACTTATGCCACCAGGGTTCAGCCCTAAACAGATTTTTATACTGAAATTTCTCACCCACAGTTGTGTGCTGCTAGATACTGGGAATGTTACTGGGATCCCACAGCAAACTAGTAGCAAAGCCATCAGAAGGAGTAGGAGCTGCTAGCAGGACAAACGTGGACCCTCTGGGTGAAATCAGAAAAGTGTGCTGACCTTCTGTGAGACTGTGAAAGTGAAGGCACAATATCCAGCACAGAGAACGGAATGATTTCACTTGGCTCTACAGATCCCTCTGAATCCTGAATTTTCACAGATAAGTTTGTGTCTTTCTGTATCAACATGGGCTTCAGGTTCTGAAATATAAACCAAACACAAGTTATTAGCACACAGACAATAAAATACAATCAGTGAATTTGTGTATTTTCAGATGGGATTCCAGAAAAGACACACACACACACAGTCTGCCATCAAGGTTAGGAAAAACAACTAAACTCTAAACAACTAAACAACTAAAATTCTGTCATTTGGAGAATCAATTCAATATAACATAGACTGCCTAGATTTCAACTAAATTGTAAACTAGATGATTGTCAGAATAGTTCACCAATTGTGGTGGAAGAACATACTGCTAACTTTTCAGCAAATAGTCAAGCACTTAATAGCTAACTTTACCAACTACCATTTTCCTGGAGTCTGACGGAAAAGTATTTATCTGAACATCATGCTGGGACCCCTGGCAGAGTCATTTCTTGTTCTTAAATGTTTAACAAGGTGATTGTTGCTGTAGGACAGAATATCTTTTCTTTTTACAATATAACTCTGTAATTCAGATAGCAGGAATAGGCACGTACTTATTATTTTTAATTAGATAGATATACCCTGAGGAAACTGAAATATAGAGGATACACATATGGCCACAGGAAACCAGCCTTGAAGCTTCAGTTGCACCTGCTCCTGTGTCTGAGTCCTGTGCTCTGTGGGTCCTGAGCGCCACCTGGAGATCAGCCTCCTCCCTGCAGGGGAGGTTTATGCTTGAGTTCTCCGAGTGTTACTTGTACATGGCATATCCGCCGGTTTCGGGCTGTTCATCTGATGAAAGAGTGTTTTCTTGGAATTGTCTCTGGAGATGGTGCATCGGCCCTTTACAGAGTCTGTGTAGTATGCACTACCACAATCATAGTTTATGTTGCTACTCACTGCAGACCCGCCCCTGAAGCCTGACGGGCACAGTTCATGCCAGTCACTGAAGGTGAATCCAGAGGCTGCACAGGAGAGTCTCAGTGGCCCACCAGGTTTTTTTAGATCGCCCCCAGACTCCACCAGCTGTACCTCACACTGGACACCTGCAAACACAGAGGCCCTAAGATTATATAACACACATACAAACACATGAACTCACCATTATACACACATATAGTAAGCTCTCAACAATTGTCATGTAAAATGGACAGAATGGAAGCTAAGTTTGGTACAAAATTCATTCTGTGCCCTCTGGGTTAGTTCCTGGGTTCAAAATAGTAACAGTAGAAATCCTAGAGACTGAGATTGTCCTCTGAGATCCACTCCCCACCCCACCCACAAAGGACTGTGACTGGTTTATCAAGAGAGCTGCATTAGCATGTCCCCTGATATTTAGAAGCAGACGACTGGAAAACTTGGGCACTAGTTCTTTCTCAGGCTCAGAGAAATACAAACACTCTCAAAGGAAAGCAGTCCTTAAAACATTTATCAAACATTGCTCTAATTATTATATATTATCCATATTTTAAAGTAGTTTTCAAACTCTAAACTGTATATTACATACATAACAAATTTTCTAACTTTGTGATATAAGAGCTCACAATGTATCCTCTTTCATTCCCCTTAAGATGTGGATATAAATGATTATAGTGGACCATTCCATTATCTGTTTCTTGTGTGGGAAACTTACTTAATTTCTTCTTCCAAGACATTTCCATATTGCAGTGACACTTGTATGCTGTGAACAGGAAGTTGTTCATAAAACATGCAGAATGGTATCTACTATCTGGTTTCTGATCTGGGAGATTGCAGTCCTCCTTCCTTTGTGATGATCAGAAAAACTGGCTATGTGTCACTTTTCTTCATCTTCTAAAAGAATCAGTTTTCATATAATCAGTTTACTGATTGTATTCCTTTTACTTCATTTATCTAGGTTCCTTTTATATTGCTCACCACCTTTGCTGTGGATACTACCTATGTACCCTCATCTTTTTCTGTTTTCTTCCATTGGAAACAGAGTTAATCAATTCCAGAATTTCACTTCTATGCTATACAAATGGGTGTTGCTATGAACTCCCTTTTAAGTTCTCTTCAGATGAACCCCACGATCCATTGTCTTGTGTGTTAGACAAGGTTCTCTAGAGAAACAAACCTGGGACTCTAATAATTATACATATTTATATAGATAGAAAGATATCTAACATAAGAAATAAAGTCAATCTATAAAGCAGTACTATTGGCTAAGTGTAACTCACTTGCAGGAGACAGCTAATACACTGGCAGTGCTTCAAGTCTTGTAGAACAATTCAAGTCTTGTAGAACAATTCAGGATATCTGGCCACAGGCAGCATCCTGCAAGACAAATCATCAACAGTCAGCCAGATGACAGGGTATCACAGTCCCCATCTCAATAGATGTATTTTCCAGTAGTGTGGCAAAGCAGGGCTTGAAGGAGCCTCAACTTACAGCAACATAGTCCATGGATTAAGTGTCCCATGGGTAGTGTAGCTTGCAAATGGAGGTGCAGAAAAAGCAAGTCAGCTGTCTGCACACTTGTCCAAAGATCTAAGAGCAAGAGAGAGATAGGTGAGGTTTATTGAGCCATTTATATCTCCACCCTTCAATTACTCACACATGTGTTCATTGGCCATGTTGGCACAACAAACCTACCTATCACATCTTGTGACTTCATTTTCTGGCTTTATCATTTGAAATCATTGGACCATACTCTGCAGCCTAAAACTTTGGCATAGCAGTTATTTGTGTTTCCCATATCAGGTTTCCTCAGCTTTAAATTCAAGGGAACCATTTCGCTCCTTTAATAATACCATTATTGGAGGCTCTACTAAATTGGTGTAAACCTGAGATTTTGCTGAATGGTAGGAGCTGAGGCAGTCTTTCACATTTCCTGCCAGGTGACAGAAAGTCCCCATCTGGGGTGGAGCCTCTACTAAAGATGTATTATTTCTTTTAAGATATGAGTAAGTGATAAACAATAAATACGAGTTACAGGGTCATGTCAGAACATTGCCTAGCATATATAATCAGATTGTATATATATATATATTATATTATATATTATATTATATATTAATATATTATATATTATAATTAATATATAATCAGATGACTTTTGTCAGGCTTTTTTGTGTTTTTGCTGACAGTGATCTCATACAGTATTTGTCCTTTTTAGATCGACTACTTTCACTCAGTATAATATTATTTAGGTCTATATATGCAGTGACAAACTTTGTGATTTCTCCAGTGTTTTTAGACACGTATACAGTACACATAAATGAATGTTCTAGAAGGATTTGATGGGAAAAATATTTGGAAATTATTTTATGTGATTGTGATGCACAGACCACAGTTCTGTTCATATCTGCCACATTCCATAAGTTATTTATTATATAAATGATTTCTGACAGTATGTATGTTCATTTACTTAGTTTCCTTGATTTAATTTATTTTATTTATGTGGGGATAGATCAAGAAGTTTATATCTAGCCAGCAGGAACTGATTTTGATGCACAACATCTTAGAACATGAACATATGTATACAGCAATTTATTTATGGACATTCAGAGTGGTTTGTTTTGCTATTATTGTTTAATTCAGGGTGTTTTTTATAATGAACACTACTATTCAGATTGAAAAATAAAAAGAGAGCAGAAGAAAAGGCATTCGTATTCTTATTATTACAATTCACAATAAAAACATGACTATCCTGTAAAATTTTCATCAAAACAATTATAAACTTAGTAGCATTAAAAACAACAACAAATATCATATTCCGGGATAGAGAGAATTGTCATTAGGAAGTAAAAAGACCAAGGTTTTAACTTCACTGGAGTAAACATTTTGGATGGAATTTAAACTTTATAAAGATTAGCCTGACTTAATAAATAGCTTAAACTTTTTTGTGTTAAAGTGATTAAGATTTCTCAGGAGCACAGACTTAAGATAACATGTATTTTATAGCAGGACATTCCCTTAAGATGTTGATAATAAACAGATTTTTCTCCTCTCTCCTTGAGAGCCTAGGGTAGGATGACAGTCAGTAATCACTGTTCAAATATAACCTGATCTCCCTCTCCTGTCTCAAAATAACTGAAAGCTAGGTATAAATTCATAAAAATCCACTTATAACAGAATAAGCTGGAAATCGTGCCCAAAACAAACTCTCTTTGCTTTGGTTAGGCATAAAATCTTCAAGAGGAAGAACATAAAAAGTTGTAGCCAAAGGTACTAGTGAAAACCTTCTGCAGCAAGGGAATGATAAATTGAAATAAAATGTACTCTATATGATGAGAAATGTACTCTGTCTAATGTAGTACCTTTATAGGAGCAAAGGAGCAGTTAGAAAGTCATATGGTGACCACTGATGACAAATGTGTGCACACGCAAATGTAATGAAGAAAGCTTATGGTGCCCAGCTATGAAAAGATATAGCATCTGGGGTCTTAAAGGCTTGAGTAAACAAGAGGCCATCCAGCTCAGAAACAACAAAGTCCACACAGAAGAAGCACACCAGTCTGTGTGACCAGGAGGTGTTGAAGGAATCCGGTGTTAGGCATCAAAGAACTAAAATTATATCATTATAAATAGGGGAGAGTATAGATTGATGACCCAAAGCCCATCAAAAGGTGATGCGACATCCTCTTACAGAGGGGTTGCAGGGAGAAGATGAACCAATTACAGTATAGTAACAATAAAATATGCATCTTTCCCCTAGTTCTCAAATGCTTTCTCCCACCCACTATCATGCTCCCGGTTCTACCAGACAAGTCCGGCTAGAACAGGGGATGTACACTGAAGTCGGAAACATGGGGAATTTAGGATAGATATTCCCTCAGGACGAGTGATGAGCGTGGTGATACTGGGAGGGTGGAGGGATGGTGGAGTAGAAAGGGGGAACCAATTTCAGGGATCTACATATAACATCCTTTCTGGGGCATGGCCAGCAGGGAAGTGAATGGACACATTGGACAGTATACAATATGAAATAATAATTTGTAAATTATTAAAGGTTCATGGGGGGAAGGGAAATATGGGGAGGTGGAGTGGGGGGTCTGAGTGGAGGGAGGATGTTTTGAGAGTGATGAGGGCAACAAGTGTGCAAATGAGGTCTACATACAATTGATGTATGTATGGATTGTGAGGGGAGGTGTATGAGTACCCAATAAAATGATTCATTTAAAAAAGGGGGGGAGGGGAAAAAGGAGCTTTTTTTTTTTAGAGGAGCTTATACTATAAGGGCTCAAGTGGAAAATATTTGGAAATGAATGTGGCAGCATGTATGCAAATGTGCTTGATACAGATGATGTATTGAATGCTATAATAGCTGTAAGAGCGCCCAATAAAATTATTTATACAAAAAACAAGAAAGTCATATGGTTCGGGCTGAGCCCCAGTGGCGAAGTGGTTGTGTGCGGGACTACGGCACACAGGGTTGGTGGTTCAAACCCTGCAGCAGCTCTCCAGGAGCAAGACTGGGGCTCCTACTCCCACCAGAGGGCAATGATGCCCCCCCCCCAAAGAAAGTCATATGGTTCAGGATGCCTATGAATGAGACCCAGTCAAAATACCAGAAACATGTCTCATGGCCCAAACCCTGCCACAATAGTGACCGTGATCAAGTAAAAATGAAACCAAGGTACATCAGGGAAGTTAAAATTGAGATTATCTGTTGGGAAAGAGTAAGTGAAGGCAGAACCAAACATAATTTTTAAAAATGATCTTTAATAGAGGAATCTGATAGCTTTGATATTTTTACTAAAAATTAATTTTATCTGATGGGCACTGCAGATCATTAATTAAAAATGGAGCCCTGACTATATATTCACAAACAATGACAATAAAAGTCTAACAGGAGTTAGGTCATAATCAGTTCCCAAGGGAAAACAGAATACATTATATAATACACTGCTATATATGGTCATATTGAACATGTCCATCTATCCACAAAAAGTAGTGGATAATACAAAACAGTAACAAGAGGGTTGTAATGGATGCAATGTCAACATAAGACTCACACTTGACACAGAGATAGGTACTATTAATATGAAACTCTAAATATGATGCTTATGTTAAAATCTAAAGGGAAATGTCATTAAATGTGTTATAAATAGTATGATGAACAGTCCCAATGAAGATGCCCTAATAAAAAGAAAATCATAAAGTGAGAATCTATTTTTTGGAGACAATTATAATAAAAAAGTAAAGAACACTTCAAGACAATAGTGTAAAATATGTTTAAAGAAAACAAGGAATACACAGAAGAGAACATAATGGAGCAGCATGCGGCTAAGACCCCTTTCTTCTGAAATTCCGAAATCATACTGACTTCTTCCTACCTCGGTTCACAGAGATGCATGATAATTTCCTGGGCAGCAGTGGAGCTAAGTAGTGGAGCAGTAACCCTTAAGGGGTGGGTAGGAGGATAGTCTTAGTGCTCTCACCACTCCATATTATACCGACTCAAGCTGATTTAAGAGAATCTAGAGACATAACAGGGAGGCACAATATCTGTGAGCTTTACAAGTCCTGGTCTAACTTTTGCAGCTTCACCTGGAGACAGTGATCGTGGTACACAGTTAAATCATTCCTAACTCTTCACGTTTCAGTAACAGTTACTCACCTCTGAGAGCTGCCCTCAAGAGGAAGAAACTAACATGTTCTTGGGAAAGAAGCCCATATTTCCCAAGTGTATTATCCAGAGTAAGACCTGAATTTAACTAAATAATATATCACAAAACTCATCTGATGGACTATGCAGAGATTTGCATGTGAGCAGTAACTTTGTAATAAAGTTTTAAGGGCTTCATCTCAGAGAAGAATGTTGGCTATTTCCTAAGAGGACTTAGTCCTCTTCATGATTTCTTCATTCAACAAGACCAGTATTTCCAGTCCACCAAAAATGATGAGGAAGATGGTTGAGGAGGTAGATATGACTTACGGTTAAGAATGAGTTTAGGAATACAGACAGTAGTCCTCTACTCACAGCAAATCTATTTACAGCAAACCCAAGGAAATTTAAATAATTATATATACCCTTTCTTTTCTGCATTATATTAAAGTAATATTAGATATGCAAAAGTTTGAAGATCAGTTAAAACTAGCAAGCTCATTGAATCAGCCCAAAGTGGCTCCAATTCAATGTTTGCTATAAATAGGAATGGTTTTTGTGAGTCACTAAAAAGAAACTTTTCTTCAACAATTAAACTATTTCTACTCATCATTCTAGTGTATAAAGAGTGCATGTCACCCCATAGCAATATATCCTTGACACAAGAGGACATTTCTTATCCAGAAAGCAATAGTCAATAATGTTGTAACCACCTAATGTTAAATTCTATATCGAATCTTATGCTGAAATATCTGAAATTCCTCACCTAAGGTTGCATGTTACTAGATACTGGGAACAGTACTGATATCATAATAAATTAGTAGCAAAGCCACCAGAAGTAGAGTGGGTTAATAGAAGAAATGTGGAGGCTCTGGGTGAAACCAAAATGAAGGGGTGCTGTCTAGCCTTTCAATCATTGTATAACCATTGGGGTCTCTATGTGGGCATGGGCTAACCTTGTGGAGTCCAAAAATTCAGGTATTTCCTCCTTGGAGGCAGGAGACATTCTCTCTGCTTATTCCCTGACAGACTCCCTACTGACAAGACACATGAAGCTATACTGATGGGAGCGACAACCTTGGACTGAAAGAAACTACATGAAGACTCCTGCCAGCCCTGAGATGCTTACACCACCACTGGACCCACAAGACATCCCACCCACAAGCCTGTGATCTTCCAGCACTGTGTTGCTGCATGAGTCTGAAGAGGAATTTAGACTGTTATCAGACACATGGGCTCATATCAGACTTATGGGCTTAATCTGTACTGGGCTGGTATGTTTTCTCAACTTACAATTGTTATTTTTTGGAGTGGCATCACTGCCCCTTGGAGGGAGTGGGAGCCCCACCCTTGCTCCTGGAGAGCTGCTGATGGATTTGAACCACAAACCCTGTGGGCCACAGTCCCGCACACAAACACTACGCTGAGCCCTGTAATTGTTCTTTATATAAAGCTCTTTTCTATAAACATAGGACTGCCTGTGAATTTGTTTCCCTAGTCCACCCAGACTAACATACTAACCTCAAAACATATGCTGGTCACCCCTGGTAGAAAAATGTCCACTTTCTATGGAACAAGCTCATTTGTGTTCCTCTCCAAGAGAAAGTTTTCTCTTTTTACAACACCACTTTGAATTCACAGATACTAAGGGTGGGCACCAAATCATAAAAAATGTAGATTCCAGTGGGAGACGTGAGATAAAGAACCCTGGATCGAAATAAGAAACCAGACTTGAAACTCCCTCTCCAAAATGATCCTGGGTCACAATCCTTCCTTCTTTTCATGCCCTAAGTGCCTGCAACACAACTCTCTCCTTGCACAGGTTTGTATCTGTATTCAGATTGGCTTCCCTCAGAGTCTTCCCCACTGAAATACATGGACATGTGATTGACTAAATTATAGACGGTCCATTTGCTGATAAGTGTATTCTTGGCAATGTTTCTGGAGACGGTACACAAGAATCTGTATGTGTGATACATGTATGTGTATGTGTGATAGCAACAGTACTAATACATGAGACCCACTGTAGGCCTGGACATGGCTGCTACAAGTCACAGCAGTGCTACAAAAAGTGAATCCAGAGATTGAGTAAGGGAATACAAAGACATTTTGTTACTTCAAGACTCCTTCAGACTCCACCAGTTGCACTTAAGTGTTGATACTTGTACACACTGTATGTGGTGGTCATGAAAACCATCATACATTTCTGGTCTCCTCCAATATATCCTCATACACACTAACTCTCAATAAAATTACTTGTGTGTGAACAGGTCCAGCATGCAGAAGAGTGAGAGATGGAAACACCAACACATGCAGAGACTCCGGAAACCAGGCACTGATGACGCAAATATAATTTTAACTTTTGTGAGGCTTAAATATGCTTTATTAACCAATCAGGAAGTTGCTTTACAATCATTAGCAAATGAAGTGTCACAGGCTGAGCCAACCCATCCAACTGCATCAAAGGACACTTAGTTGCACTATGAGGAAGCTGAACATTTTTTTAGGTTGCATTTCAAGAGGTCAAGGAGGAAGCTTGTCAAGCAAGCTGGCCTGGGGTCTTAACGGTCTCAAGACTGTAATTTCCCAAGAGCCATGGAAGCTCGGTTCTGGCTACCTAAGGGTGTGGATACCCAGCAGCTTCAAGATCACTACAGGAGGCGCAACAACATCCTCCGCTTTCTAAGCCTACCCCCCCCCTCCCAGATCCTGCTAGAAACGCCCCAAAGCTATTAATTCCAAGTTAAGAAATTTGCTAACTATGCTTTGGGGGTTTTATGGCAAATCCTTAAGCATTATACACATTTCCACAATGCAAACACACATCCAGCAAAAGTATACAGAAATACAAAAACAAGTTACTGGGTATGGATTATGACAAAAACTTTTCTCCAACTTCATCAAAAAAGGACAAGGTGTTGACCAAATTATTTACATCTACCCGAGATTGATCAACCATGAGTTAAACTGTGCATTAGTTGAAAAAAGTTTCAGGTACATGTTCTAAAAGATAACTTTGCTGGAGCCTTAAGGCAGCAGTTACATCAAGATCGGTTTGCTTTGGGGTAAAGCAAATAGTTGTATAGCAAGTTTCAAAAGTGGTTTCAACTAATTGTCATAAATTGTCTACATCATCTGCTAGGAGGTCCACTAATTGTTGCAATGAGGTTATACCGACTTGACTTGGTATTGTGTATTTAAGGCCATTGCTGTTGACTGATAGACTGTCTAGAGTACTGGTGGTTTGGATACACAACTGAAGAGCAATGGCAGCTGTAGTTGCCACTGCAACAGTTGACAGTCAACATTATGGTAATAGCTGTTGAAATGCCCAAATCCTACTTTCTATGGATAACTAGACCTGTGTTCCTTATCCCAAGATCCCCTTGCCAGCCTTCCGTAGCATTAACTGGGAACCACAGCAAGAAGGAAGAGCAGACCAGTTCCACAGTGGGAGCATTAGCAAAGCTCCAGCAGGAGTTTATCAAACGGAACTATTCTTTGTCCGTGTAATTTGAAGAGTTCCACATCAGAAAGAAAAATGGAGATTGAACACAGCGGATGCCCAAGTAGGTTATGTTGGTCCAGGGTGCCTGGGTAAAGTTATAAACATCTATGGATGATGATCACCTTATGTCCGTACTATTACTTTTTGACCAGGTACAATGCAGAGGATATAAATTGGTTCCAAGTATACCCATGAAGGGTCTCCAATCTAAACTAAGATGTAGATCCATAAAAACAGGGGGATCCCCAGACAGATTCATTCATCTGTGTGGGATTTCGTCCTTCAAATGGCTTACTCCGTGTTTTAGAGGTACTGTTGAAAAACACATTTGGGAACAAGCTGGAGGCATAGGTGGGTTTGAACCAAGCATTCCCCCAGTATACCCATGTGTGCACCTCAGGACTTACATTTAAATCAGAGATCTAACAAAAGGGGCATTAGCTTTAAACTCAGTGGACTTGGGTAGAGGGTACAGGGGGAAGGTCCCATTGATATCACTCATTTTACCGGAAATGTTGCTGTGGTAAATGAAGCCTCCCACTGACACATGGGCAATTGCAATAAACTGAGAAGGGCAACTGATGTTGGCAGCCCATGCACAGAACTCTATAGAGTCATCAGCTAGTATAAAAGAGCCAGGAATCTGATGCCAAAAACCCGCTTCAGGAGGTCTCCAGGAGTACCTCAATGTATTGTTTGTGGAGCCAATTACGGGCAGCCGAGAATCCCAAGACACAGACATCAACACAGGTGGATTGTGTACCGCAGCCCATTGCAAGGGGGTAGACTGCACACGAGAGTTGGCAGTTATAATAGCACAAATTAACAAAAAAAGGGTATAGGGTCCAGTTTGGGGCCCTTCGGGGGACATATTTTGAGCTTGATGGATTAAGCTCCGTATGCTTCCCCAAGTGACAGGTGCAGGTCTGTTCCTTCTACGACGTCCCCTGGAGCGTTGTCTGCGTCGGCGTTGTGGTCCTCCACCGGGTGTTCGGGTGTCTATTGACTGGGTTTCTTCTCCACTGGGCTCATCCTCGCTCAGGGACAGGTTCCCCATTGCTGTGCATAGGGGGAACATCTGCAGAGAGTCACACTAATCAGCCAGGCACCCAAATGTGTTTCTCTGGTTCTTCTAAAAATACACAAGCAGAACCTCTTCCTTAGATTAATAATGGATTTGGGGCCCTCTGTTCACTTGTGGATTGATCCTTCCATTTGACCTACCTTCCAATGGTAGGGGGTTTTATGGGGGGAGGAATCATGAGGGAGGGGACCCCAATGCCTGTATGCAGGAGGAATGACAGATTTATCAAATTGCAAGAAATTTAAAGTTAATAATGTTTGTTACCTGTCCTGCGGCCTTCACACCTGCCCCCCCCATTACTTGTTAAAATACCTGAGTGAAAAAGCCAGCTTAATACAGACTCCATGATGACTGTTTTCATACAAATTATTGAATACAGATACTTGAAACCTTGAATATATGAAATATCAGGATATATTTTATAGATTAAAAAGAAATTGAGATCTTGAATAATTTTCAAATCAAGTATACCACCTGGTACCATCTTGAGTTATTGTCCAATTGGTACTGCAGCCACATGGCATTACCTAGGAAAATCAGTTTCCCCTTTCAATAACTGATTTAAGATCCAGCAATTGAAGTTTTCCAATAAACAAACTAGAGGTGTGTTATGCCATTGCTTAGTGTGGTAGTTATATAAATGTATGTCAATTTGACAATAAAGACCGGGGTGGGGCATTCCCAGCCTGAGGATCAAGATATAACCAAAGGTTTCTCTGTGGGGTATGGCCTCCTCCTGACAATTCTGAGAGTTACTGAATTTCCTCTTAGGAGACTTGAGACAGACTTTTTCGACTCACTTCCATGGAGACACTGTATTAACAAGACACATGGCACTATGGTGATAAACCCCATGTCCTGGGAACTAGAGAAGCCACATGGAGACTCCTGCCAATGCTGAGATACTTATACCACCACTGGATTCAAAGATTTTCTACCCACTGGCCTGGGATCATCCTACATTCAGTGTCATTGCATGTGTTTCTGGAGTCTGAAGAGGATTTTATAGATTGGTCTTGGACATATGGGCTAATATAGATTCATGGACATAAATTGGACTGAGTTGGGATGCTTTCTTTTTGGGGGGGGGGGATCACTGCCTCTGGTGGTCGTAGGACTGCCTCTGATGGTCATAGGCGCTACCCAGTGCTGCTCCTGAGAGCCGCTGTTGGATTTGAACTGCCAAGTCCGCAGGCCGCAGTCCAGCACTCAACCACTTATGCCACTGGGGCTCAGCCCCCGGGATGCTTTCTTAATGCACAACTATCCTTTACATAAGACTTTTATATACATGAGTTTCTGTGGACTCTGGTGTACCAGGACTAACACATTTAAAATTCGTACAACCCATTTTAAAAATCTGGTGAAAATTTGAGCTCTCTAAAATGAAGTAGTAAAACATGGGGGGCATCCTTCCATGAATAATTACCACCTAAGTCCCTGAGGGTGGGAAGGTCCTCTGACTGAGCAAAGATTTCTGGTATGTGGACCTTTTCAGAAAAGCCAAGAGAAAATGAGCAGAGAATCTTGGAGCACGGAGCTTTGGATTTAACACTCACCGATGTGTTGTCAGCGCGTCTTCAGCCGAAGATGTATCTCTGGGATAGGCTCACTCCAAGGGTTTGGTAAGGCTGCTGGGGACTTTGGTGGCTAGGGAAAGGAAAAGTGCCACTCGAGTTCTAGCTTAGACAGCCTCCCTGTGCGGGTCATCGAATATTAGGTTTAAAGAGACAAGAGACAGAGAGAGACCTTTAATGTATAGACTTATTGTAGGGAATGGGATATCAAAGGAAATTTGGTAAAGGGGGTTTAGGATAATAAGATTAAGAAAGGTTATAGCCGGCCCATCATCTAAAGTCAAAGAACTAGCTAAACTAAAAGTTGCAAAATCCATGAAACCACCTGTTACATAAAGGAAGAGAACATTACATTTAATACAGACTCATGAACAAACTATGGTAGAAGTTGGCAAGAAAAGGGCTAACGGGTCAACAGTCTGCTGCAGAACGAGCATCTATGGCGGAGGGAGGGAGGGCCAGTCTTACAGGTAGAGGGCAGGGGTGAGAGGCAAAGAGGCAAGAGCAGCGGGAGGGGAGGCGGAGTCCCATGCGAGTGCGAAGGCAGGTTCAACTTGGGCATTTGAGTCTCTGGGAGATCTATGTATCTGTTGGAGAGGAGGGTTCCCCCACATCTTTCTGGTGGAGTGGATAACTCCCATGGGCTGGCTGCCAGCTTCCACGGACGGACATCACTGAGTTGGGCGGCCGGATGAGCGGAGGAAGCTTGGTCGCCAGAAGAAACCTAGGCAGTTCTGAGCAGACGCCTCCTCCCACAGACCCCAGATGGGGCCTCGCTTGTGAGCGTTCACAAAGCAGACAGGGCCTCCCTTTGGCTGAGTTCAAGGTCATCGAGCGCCCCCCCCCCTTTCACTTGCAGTTGCCAGGCTGCTGACGAGGAGTCATTGAGGTGGACCCTGGAAGGACGGAGTCCTGCGGACCCCATGCGCAGCGGCGCCGGAATTTGACCACGACGCCCTGCAGCCACGCCACCGGCTGGACCCGGTCTTAGGGGGTCTGCACCCGGACCTGGGGGATCTGAACTCGGACCTGCGGAGTGTGGACCCGGACCTGGGGGGATCTGGACTCGGACTTGGGGGATCTGAACGCGGAGCTGGGGGTCTGGACCCGGGCTCCAGAGCAGGTGTCGAGGGGGACCGAGCTCTGCAGAGCAGCGGAGGGCGGGCGTCCTGGGACGCACTGCGGAGACCGCGGGGCTCCCCAGGGAGGTGAAGAGGGGCGAGGTCTGGGGGCGGTTTAGCAGAAACCCACAAAGCAACGAGCCGGGAACCCCGAAAACAAGCAGCTCGGCCTGGGGCGACCCATTTCTCCAACAGACATCCCCAGGAGCTCTAACCCATCCAAGAGCAGGGACGGGGTTGGGCTCCTGGAACACCAACCCTCACCACGAGAGGGGCGCTGCCTGGGGAAAGAGGAAGGGCTGCTGGGTCCACCAGGGCCCCCCCACATGACCGCCGCCCAAATGCCTGTCCCTTACCTGCGAGCGCCAGCTACTCGATGCTCGGCGGTGGGCGCTTCTCTGGCACCACGTGCTGCGCGCAGGAAGTAGGAGCTGCTCCACAAGCCTTACTTCCGGCTAGGACACCGCTACTTCCGGCCCCCGCTCAGAGCAACCCCGAGTGGGCTGAGCTGGCGGGGTCAGGGAGGAAGGAAGTGGTCTCCGCTTTCACTTCACCTGTGAAGCGGCTGGGGGGCAGGGCCGTTTGGACCTGGGGCGGGGCGCGGGGCGGGGCCAGGGAGAGGAGGTGGGACAACTAAGCCAAGGCTGAAGCCGTAGCTGCAAGGCCTCGGGGAAGCGTGGCCCAGGCCCCTGGGGGCAGAGCGTGCGTGGGGACGCAAGCGAGGCGCGGTGCACGTGGAGGGCGGGAGCCTGTGGTCAGAGTCCCCGGATGTGCGTCCTCCCCACCAACGCGACCCCCAGCCATCCCGCCCGCCCTGGTGCTGATGGGGCTGAAGCAAGAATGAGGCTAAGGAGCTTTGAGGGGAAGAACCATCCTGCGCCCCAAAGCATTGCCGTGTATGACTGCCTGTAGCAAAAGAGAAGAACCAGGCATCTGGTCTGGGTAAGTTATATGTCAGTGTAACAAAATTAAAAAATAAAACAGGGATGGGAGAAAGGTGGGTGGGAAAATGGTTGTTATACTTGCCAGTCCTTAGCGTTTGTACATTTGTCGTGTTTTATTTCACTGGAATGTGATTGGGGCAGTTAAATTCTTTGATGCTTATTATGATTTACATGCTGCTAATTCCTCACTCACTGGAAGTTCTATCAAGTCAATGATTTTAAGTGCATGGGCATAAGGTAGAGATTCTCCAAAGTTGAAAAGTCTGGAAATTAAATTTACTTACGGTACTCCCATTAACGCTTGGCTGCCAGGTCTCTCAGAACAAGCTCTTCTGGGAAAGATCAAAGTAAAGTATTTCCCTGTTAATTAACATCCATAATGATTATGCTTCTTTTACCCCTGATATGGTAGAGAATTCCTTCAGGAAAGTTCTAGTCAGATTCCAAAGTTGCTGGCTGAAAATGGAGATACGAGGATTGCAACACTGTTATATTTCCCAATGGGGTCAGAGAGTTCCACAGACTGTGCAGGAAACTCTGTTGTCTAATTTTATCAGGAATTGAAAAAATTCACTTAGCAAATACTTTCTGAATTAAACTGATTTATGTGCCCAGTTCTGATGGAGTCACCTTATCTTTAAATCTTAGGAAACAGGCTCAATTTTGCAACTAAAGGGGAACATCTCTTGAAATGTCTGCCGTGTTCAGCATGATAGGTTGGAGAAACAGCTCCAGGGACATTCATATATGTGTAAAAAAGAGCTTTATATCAAAGATTAATTGGATGTTTCAAGAAAACATTCCAGCCCAGGAGAGATCAAGTCCATAAGTCAGATATTAGCCCCTAAGTCCAATTGTGTCGGGCAGGGTTCTCTTAGAGAAATAAAACCAGGACACTAGTAATTCTCTTTATATATTTATATAGAGAGAAGGGTATATAAGATAAGAAAGAGTTAACTATCTACAAAACAGTACAAATTGCTCGGTGCAACTCACTTGTGTGAGATACCTGGAAGACCAGCAGTCCTTCAAGTCTTGAGGGCCGCTGAGTAGTCCTCTGTAGAGCAGTCCAGACTATCTGGTCACAGGCAGTTCGCCAACAGTCAGCCAGATGACTGAGTCCGACAGTCCCTAGCTCAAGAGATGTATATCCCAGGAGTGTGGCGAAGTAGGGCTTGAAGGAACCTCAACTCACAGCTACACAGTCCACAATTAGGTGTTCCACGGGTAGTGTTGCTTGGAGGTCGAGGCACAGGACGAACAAGGCAGCTGTCTGGTCGAAAGATCCGAAAGCGAGAGAACAAGAGCGAGGCTCATCAAGCCTTTTCTATCTCTGCCCTTCAATTGATCACGTATGTTCATTGGCCATGTCATCACAACAGAACTACCTATCATCTTTGGCCATATTGCCACCACAGACTTACCTCTAATGCCAATATTTGTCCATAGATTCCTCTTCTGACTCAGACAGCACATGCAATGATGCTGAGTGCAGGAAGATCACAGGCTGGTGGAT
This sequence comes from Nesogale talazaci, assembly GCA_004026705.1. Taxonomy (NCBI): domain Eukaryota; kingdom Metazoa; phylum Chordata; class Mammalia; order Afrosoricida; family Tenrecidae; genus Nesogale; species Nesogale talazaci. The sequence goes on along the minus strand of PVJH01008754.1, from coordinate 10,866 downwards.
GAAAATGCTTGTGTATCCAATGGTGGTAGAATTTTGATAAAGTAATAATTTATAAATTATCAAGGGTTTATGGGGGGGGAGGGTTATAGGAAAGGAGGGGAAAAATGAGGAGCTGATGCCATGGCCTTAAATTAAAGTGACCAGATTTTAAGTGGGACATCATTGAGCGGGGGGTAGGGAGGGTTGATTAAAAATTTGGTCTATATGGAGCAAAAAAAATTTTCATAGAATGCAAAAATAGTATTCTAATATATTTATTTTGATTGTAAAATGCCGCAGGATGTTGTTAAATTGTTAAAAAGTGGGCCGTCTGGTCACGAAAGCAAATGTGAGAATGATGAGGGCAGTGGATGTACAGATGTGCTTGACACACACTGGACATATGAATGGATTGCGCTGATAGTTGTATGAGCTCCCAGAAAAGGAATTTTTTTTGGATCAGTAGTGTTGTATTTGTAGATTACACTAGGTAGCATTGAGGCCTCAGTGTGGGCATGGCTTTATCCTGATACGTCTCGAAAATTTCATGATAATTCCCTTGTGAAGATGAGAAGCTATTTTCCCAGTTCTTGGGAGTTAGACTCAGAGACGATGAATCACAGACAAGATGGCAGCATCCGAGAGCTGAAGGAACCGGAGGAGAAGCCACATGGCTTTGCCCTGATGGAGCCAGACCTCTGAAGCTGGAAAGGCCAAGTGGGGACCCCTGCCAGCGCTGAGTTGCTTCTGCCACCACTGGATGCTGTTGATGGACCCTGATCCCTGGGAGCGCGGAGCCATGGGGAGATCCCTGCCAGTGCTGGAATTCTGCACCCACTGACCTGTGACTTCCTGTGTTGGAAGGAGACATTATAGACTGGTATCGGGCATATGGGCTAATATCAGACTTATGACTTTGAACTGGACTGGGTTGGGATGCTTTCTCAGTGTTCCATTCCTTTTGTATATAAACCATTCCCTTAAATCCATATGCATGTCTATGAAAATTGTTCCTCTAGTCTGCCCAGACTAACACACAAGGTTTATCGCTGTTACTCCATCTGGGGCTTCACGCTCTGTTGCATGCCCTTAGTGCTTTTTCCTGGTGTGGTTGTGTCAGACAAGGTGTAATCTTGACCCTGTTTCTCCATTGTTGTCTCCAAAAGGCCTTGGGTCAGAGATGGTAGCTGTATTTCATAGTGGGGCTGGCCATAGATCCTCTTTGTGCATCAGCTGTTCTGAGTGTGAATATCATCCTGAAGGCTTGGTGGACCAGGATGTACTCCATTCTCTCTTCCTCCCTCTTCGTTTGTTCTCATGTGCTCTGGTCAGGCATCTGTCACTCCCCAAGCTGCAGCTTCAAATGCTGACCTCCAAGGCAAACTCCCCTGTTGGAGAGGTGGCTGCCCCTGTAGTTGGGATTGGGGTTGTGTGCTCAGACTCCTCCGTTGGTTTCCCACTCCATGCCATCACACTGCATTCACATCCTGGATCACCGGGTTTAAGTTTGGTCCTTCTTTCCCTGTGGAGATATAAACAATACACTCCCCTTGGGTGGGTTAGTACTCCATTACCTCTCTACACATCACCATTTGCCCCACACCCCACCTCCATCCCCCCATTCCAGTTGGCTGCCATATGTACCCCTGAATTTGGTCTGGCCCCTGCCATACGACCTGGTCCTCTCCCTAGGCATTTCTGAATACAGTAGCTACCCAAGGTATGCCTTTTGCACTTTTTAAAATTATGCTTACCTCAGCGGACTCATGTTGTACCTGCCCCTTTGCCCTTGCTAACTTCACTTAGCATAATTTCCTCCAGTTCCCATGCATACGGTGATGTGCTTCATCCGTTCATCACTGCTTTTCAATGATGAATGGTACTCCATTGTATGTAAGTACCACAACTCAAAAAAGGAATTTCTAAAAAAGAGCTTGCAAAACAGGGAATCTGGGATAGATAAACCCCTCAGGGCCAACAAAGAGAGTAGAGATACCAGGAGAATTAGGAGACTTGGGGGGAGAACGGGGGAATCAATCACAAGGATCAAACTAGAACTCCCTCCGAGAGAGAAGAACAACAGAAAAGTGGGTGAGGGGTGATGGAAGACAATATAAGAGATGGAAAAAAATAATCTATAACTTATCAAAGGCATGCAAGGGAAGAAAGAGGGAGGGGGAAGAAATGTGGAGCTGATATCATGGGCTTAAGTGGGAAAAGAAAGCTTTGAAAATGATGATGGCAGCATATGTGAAAATGGGCTTGACACATTAGAGGAATGTATTAATTGTAATAAGAGATGTAAGAAGAAAATGTGGACCCAAACTCAAATCACCAAAGAGACTGTTAAGACAATGGCCTTTAGTCACTTTCCTAGTCCAGAACTGAAGTCACTGTGTTGATAGACTAGCCAATCATGTAAGGTCAAAAGGTTGAATGAAACACGGCCAAGACCTGATTCATCTCAGAGTAGTGTTAATGTTTGAGCCAACTGTTGCAGTCTGATTCAATCCCTCACAAGGGTCTTCCTCTCTCTCACTGACCTTCTACTTTCCCAAGCATGATATCTTTTTTAGGGACTTGTCTCTCCTGATAACCTATCCAAAAGACATGAGACAATGTCTCACCATCCTTGCTTCTCAGGAACATTCTGAATGTACTTCTTCTGAGACAGAGTTGTTTATTCTTCTTGAAGTCCATGGTTCTTTCAATATTCTTTACCAAAACCATAATTCAAATGATGCTGGAAGTATCAAAAAGAGGATGTAAGGAGCACACCAAATAATAAGTAGTATATGATCAAGAACCGATGGCACTAAAGGATGAATTTCAAATGGTACTGAAGACATTAGCAAAAAACAGGGCTCCAGGAGTTGACAGAATACTAGTTGAAATATTTCAGCCAGCTAAAGCACAGGGAGCACTCATTCCTATATGTAGGAAGCTTAAACCACAGATACCTGGCAACTGACTAGAAGAGGTCCATATTTATGCTTATTCCAAAGAAATAAAAAACTGTAGAAATCATCAATCAATAGAATTGATACCACATGCATATAAAATTTTGCTGAAGATAATTCATTAATGATTGCAGCAGTACTTTAACTGGGAGACTCCAGAAATGCAAGCTGGGCTCAGAAGAGAATGTGAAATGAGATGCCATTGCTAGCATCAAATGGGTCTTGGCTGAAAGCTACCAGAATGATGTTTACTTGTGTTTCATTGACTATGCAAAAGCACTTAATTATGCAAATCTGTGGCAGGTAGATTTATGTCATCTTGAAGAGTAGTGGTGGACTCCAATCTGCCAATCAGGTCACAGCATTATGATGCCCCCTTGGGGGTGTGGTCTTTTAAAAATAGGAGAATCTGGGAATTTTTTCTCTTTGCCACTCTATCTTCCTGCCTGATGGAACTCTGTCTTCCTCCAGGGGTGGTCCTGTGTGGGCTGCCTGAAACTGAGAGTTTGGGGCGCCTTTTCACACGACAACTGACCTTGGATCCATGTGATTCTACATCCACAGACCTGTTGTTTTCTGCATTTTGCTTCACCTTTATACAGTGTTATCCTGCAGCTATGTGAGTGTGCAGAGGTCCCTGCCCAGCATCAAACTTGTAACCTTTAGTTGGATGGGATTTGGATGCCTTTTTGGTATAATATTACTTCTTGTTATAAAACTCTTTCATATATATATATATATATATATATATATATATATATGAGTGTCACCTGATTTGTATCTCTAGATAACCTGGTCTAACACAGGATCATAGCCTTGAGATGAATGAGGATTTCAGGTCACATAGTTGTGCTCATATAGAACATGGACCAAGAGACTCATTTAAAAAGAAGACGATACTTTGTGCTTTAGAATCAGAAAAGTATATGTCAGAATTGGATCCTTTCATCATACTTATTTAATCTATACGTTGAGCAAATCATCCAAGAAGCTGGGGCTTCAGGAGAAAAGTTTTTGTTTTCTAGGAGGAAGGGTTTTTAACATGTCAGTCTACACATGACACATCTTGCATGCTGAAAAGGACAGAAAACTTCAGTGTGGATTCCAATGCAATGTAATGAAAACAAAGCTCTCACAACTGGACTAATAGATGATATGATAAATGGGGGAAATATTGAAGTTGTCAATGGTTTCATCTTGTTTGGACATATGTTTACATTGGGGAAATCTTCTGTACAAGACCTCTTTAAAGTACTGAAGAAGGAAGAGGTCACTTTGAGGACAGAAGGTGCACCTTTTTCAGTATCATCATATGTGTGTGCAAGTTGGATATTGAGTAAGGAAACCAAAGAAGAACCCGTTCATTTGAATTATGATATTGGCAAAGAATGCTGACAGTACCATGGACTGCCAGTGATAGTAACTGAAGGGGATTGAAATGGTTAAGTCAAAACAGAGGAGGGTGGGGGGGAGAGTGAAAGAGACTGCTGTTAGTTAAAATATTAGAAATATAAACATTTCAGATTTAGTTGTTGGAAATTAAAAATATATAGCAGCCCCCTACTTGCTGTTCAAATTGTTTTTAAGCTTAATCAGTAGAGCTAGTCTTCTAACTCAGGAAGGTGGTAAACAAGGCTGTTAAGATAGACAGGCAGGCAGAAGCATCCTGTTTTAGATAAGCAATTGTGTCAGTCCGGGTAGACTAGAGGAACAAATTTCATAGACACGCATATAGATATAAGGAAAGGGTTTATATACAAAAGGAATGTGACACTAAGAAGGCATCCCAATCCAGTCCAGTACAAAGTCATAAGTCCAATATTAGCCCATATGCCCAAAATCAGTCTACAAAGTCTCCTTCCGACTCACGAAGTAACAGGTCAGTGGGTGCAGAATTCTGGCGCTGGCAGGGGTCTCCCCATGGCTTCTCACTTCCAGGGCTCAGGGTCCATCAGCAGCATGCCGCTCCAGCTTCAGAGGTCTGGCTCCATCAGGGCAAAGCCGTGTGGTCTCTCTGCCGGCTCCTCCAGCTTCTCAGACTCTGCCATCTTGTCTTTTCCGTGACTCATCGCCTCTGAGACTAACTCCCAACAACTGGGGAAGATAGCTTCTCATCTTCATGAGGGAAATATCGCGAGATTTCCCAGAAGTCTCAGGAGAAAGACATGCCCACATAGCGGCCTCATTGGCTACTGAATGGCTATCTCCAGATTAACAGGCTAGACTCCACCCCTACATTTCCATCATAAAATTAACATAAGCACATGACTGCCACAGCAGTGGAGTCTGATGCTTCAGGTGCTGATGGTCTGGAACCCTCTGGAAATATAGGTATACATACTCGTTTTCTGTTGTTGTCTCACATAATTTGGGGTATGCATGTGCACACACATACACCCCAACTCGCTCATACCTGCACATGAAAGACCCAGTTCAGATGCCAGTGTCTAAGTAAAGTTTATCTGCGTGTGCACATCTGAGAGTCTGTCTCCAACTGGTTCAATAAAAGGGACTCCTAGTTGACCACCCAAATGGTGGTGAGAAAAATAACTAAGTCCCCACTTAGTGCTGGTCTTACCCACCTTTGCTGCCAGGGGTTTCTAAGAGGCCAATGGGGAGGGTGGGGGCCATTTGCCTCACACCTCTTTGCCCTCTGCTCTGTGCTCCCTCCTCTCACCCCGCTGATCTTGAGAGGAAGATTTGCGTCTTGTAATGGGGTTCAGATCAGATCTTTCGTCTTGGTTCTGGAGAGGTGGTGGGAGCTTACTTCAGCGAGGGAAACTCTGCTCAGTAAGGTTTCCTATTAGCTAGATAGAGAGAGAGAGACCATGGCCAGCCCTGGAAACGCAACACTCATCACCAAGCAAGCACAGGGAGAAGCAAACAAGCCTTCATGTCTCATCCTGTGGCATGATGGGTCTTCTCGTACTGCTGCTGCTTCTACGTCTGTATTATCAGCATGTCCCGTGTATCATATGGTTTTAGTGTTGTTACACTATGTCAGCAAGTGTATCTGTTAGGCTGGAAGGGAAGTGTGGGCTGTGTCTGATCCACTCTTTTCAGGTTCACACACACGTACACACACACACACACACACACACACACACCCTGCCCCACCAACATGTATGCACTACGTGCACACGCCAAACATGTATACATGCAACAGTCTTTATATAAAAGTATTAAATATAAAAACTCCATTTTAAAATAAAAAAATGATAGATTTGAGAAAATGAAGGTAATCTCATAATGCTCCAAAAGAAGGAGGAGGAGGTGATGCTGTTTGTGTGAGAGCAGCGAGGGTCTGTAATAGTCGTCAATATCTATTTTTTTGACACAGGTTACAGGGACTCTGTGTCCTCTTGCTACTGGTTCCAGCCTACAGTTCTGCTGAGTAGACCACTCTAGGCCCAGAGCACCAATCATCACAGGGCAGATGTCTTTTCATAATGCAATCAGTCTGAGGGCAAGATTCATTCAAAACCTTGATCAGTTCATGAGAAAAGAAAGCAACAAGGTTTGTTGTTGGAAGATGCCTTTTCAAAGAAGGAAACACACACACGCATCCCAGAGCTTGAGGTGTATGGCCAACTTCAACACCCACTGCTAGACTTGACTGATCCAGCTTGTTCTCTTGCTCTCTCCCCCTCTTTAACACAACACACACACATATTAACATCAGAAAGAAAAGCCACACTTGGTGATCAGGAGCATGCTTCTCACTAAGTGAACTCCTTTGGCTCCTAAGTTATTTTTGAAAGACAAACCAGGGGTTTTGAAGTTGTCAATAGAACTTGTTAAACACAACTGAAAGTCAAGAAAGTTATATAGCCTCAGTACCAAGTTTGTTACCCTAAGAAACTCCCACAATCATCCATCAAAAATAGTACCTTAATTTTTAATCAAATAGCTAAATAGTTTTAAAAATGGCAGTGTGGTTTAAAAAAAAATGTTGACTAGATTCAGCAAGGTGGCAGGTGGGCAAGGTCTGAAGAAGTCTGCCCTTCTTTGCTACACAAAAGGTAGCAGAGTTTATAGATGTGAGCCATGAGAAGTGACCAAAATAGTTCAGAAGACACACCCTTGTTGGACAAAAGTGCATCCAAGTAAAATGGGAAACTATTTTAAAGGATATTAATCAGAGAATATTTTAGGTAGCAGGATAGAGACAGTGTTGTCCCTCTCCATGCTTGGCATCTTTCCCTACAGGAGGTTGCTTTAGAGTACCAGGCTAGCCTCAGCCAGCCATAAAGACTACTGGACTTGCACCAAGTCAAGCCAGAGCCAGATGGGTGGTACACTTGGGGTGCCTGAACTAGGCCTAGGTGGGCTTAATTCAGTCAATGGGTCAACCAATGCCTTCAACCATGCCTTCCAACAAAGACCCCAAATACCTGGACCTTGAAGCCAAGAATTCCAGGCACTTCTGCTTTTTCTCTGCATCCACTTTACTGTACTACAATCTCTTTGGCTTCAGGCTACCGTGTGTGTGTGTGTGTGTGTGTGTGTACGCGCGATTGCCTGTGTCAAGTCACTGTAACACTCGAAACTTCTTACATCCTTTATAAAAACTCACTTGTATAAAAAATCAGGCTTCAACACAAATTCTTTTTTTTGCAAAGCCAAGAACCAAGGTATTTCCAACCCAAGACCTAACAAATGATAGTTTCATCTCTCTGTAAAAATATAAGTATAGCTCTTGAATTTTTAAATTGTTTTGAGGGAGGGATGGGTCTTTTGTATTTAAAAGTTGCCAACAAGACACTGAATTGTACAAGTGGAAGTTAGTTGTGGAATTGGAGACTGTTCTGTTGTGTAATTTATTGCCACAATTAGAAAAAAATGAAATGAATAGCAACTACAAGGAAGAATTTCTAGAACTGAATGTGATGACAATTGGACAATTCTTGATATGATTAAATTATGGATTTGTATGATGCAACTAAAGTGCAAATGAAACTGTTAACTAAGAAAGAAAAAAGCACATGATGCCCCAAAAAAAGTTTGTGGAAGAATTTCAGGGGTGGTGGGGGATGGGTGGATGACTGATAGGTAGGATAGGTCAATCTGTCAGTCAGTGTCAGTCAGAGGCAGACACTGACATTGTGAATTTGAAAGTGGATGCTGCCAGGTTGAGGTGGAGCTACAGAAAGGAGATAACGCTCAGTCAGGAATGAAAAGTAAAGGAAGGGTTTTATTGAGGCAAGGAAAAGCCCGCAACCTTAGAGTCAGGCCAGGGAAGTGGCAATTTGTCCATTAGGCAGTGGGATATATGAGAGAGAGAGAGAAAGAGAGAGAGAGAGAGAATATGGACCAATAAGGGGAAGGGAGGTTTTCTGGGTTGCCGTTTGCAAGTTTCAGTCAGGAAATGTCCTGTTAGCAAATCATGTTACTTTTCACAGACTTGCTTCTCAGAATGCTGGAGAGAGGGGCCTGGGTGGATGCTGCCAGATAGATAAGCTCTATGAAGCATTGGAGGCAGGCATTACAACACCCAGCAAGTTATTTGTCTTCCTGAGGGGTTAGTGGATGGGGGTGGGGGTGGGCTGCCTGATTTGGACCTGGTTCAAATCATCCCAGTTTCATGATAGTGATAATCTGAATTGTGTTCTGTCTTTAACTACTTCCTGCTGAGGTAGGGTGATGAGGGGAGGGATCAAGAGTCAGAAGGTTCAGGTCCCCGTCTGGTAGACAGAGGACTATAAGGTGAAGTAAGAGCTGGTTGAAGTCAGGTTGGAGATGACTTTCATCCCAGCCTACAAAAATTTAAACACACAGGGAGCTGAAAGTAATAGTACAGAGATTGTTATCAAAGGACTGATGATGGGCATAATTCAGGTTATGACGAGATTTTGAAACCACAAGGAGGAGCTGGTGGTGTTCCATTGTCATTTTCTGGTTTCCTTGGTCATGGTGCGGAGTGCTTTAATATTTTGTTCAATTATGCCTGATTCATTAATATAATAACATTTTTCATTGTAAACATACATGTTCCCCATTTATCTGCTATAAGTAGGTCAAGAGCTCATCGGTTTTGCAGGGTGACTTGGGCTAAGGATGTTAGCTGTCTGGGGAGGGAGATAAACAAGTTAGAAGGGCTCTCCATAATGAATTGTACTCTATCATTGAAGGTTTGAGCCTGACAATGGCTTTTGTTAATGCTCCTCCGGACATTCCAGTTGTAGTTAAGGAGGAAGCGAGGCCGAGTGACACAAGCACTGGTAGGAAAGCTGCTTGCTTGGTTTGAGAGCCAGAGCGAGTGTATAGGTCCCACAGCCATCAGAATTCCTTGTGACTGTACATAGTGAATTAGGGAACTGCAGTGATTTGGAGGCAAGGGTTGGGCCTGGAAGTATTGAGGCACTTTGTGAGGGTTCCATTGCATCAGAAGCAGGCTCCTAAGGGGACTGCAGTGGATGATAGCTGCCTTCCTTCATTGGTAGCTGAAGAGACTGTAAGAGATTAGCTGTTAATTTACCATTTACAATGGGGTACCCTTTGGTAGGGAGAAAGCCCCACTCCTCCAGATGGTAGCATGACAATGAGCTATAAGGAGCACATACTTAGAATCTGAATAAATATTGACTGTTTTTCCTTTAACTAAATGGAGGGCTTGGGTGAGAGCAATGAGTTCTGCTTTTTGAGAAGTGGTCCCTACTGAGAGGCATGCAGCTTCCCAGACCGGATCAAGTGAGATGACAGCATAGGAGGCCTGTTGTCATCCCTTGACATCTACGACAGAATGGCCATCAACAGAGTTAGGTTTGGTTGATCAGAGAGTTTGGGTTGGGGTAGTGTCAGTTTTTCAACTGTTTGTGGGGCAGGAGTGACTGCTAAGCTTAAGTGAGTCAAAGAGCTGAGGCAAGAGGGTTGCTGGGTTTAAAGAGGGAGCCTCGTGCAGGATTATATTAGGAGTTTCAATGAACACGAGGTGGATTTTTTTGTAAGCGACTTGCAGGCAACAGAGCTAGGACTCCATGCAAGAGGGGTCCCAGAGTTAGCTTTAGGGCTTCCTTGGTGAGGGTGGTGACTGCCATCAGGGCCTGGAGGTGCAGCTGCTAGCCTCTGTCTGTCATATCTAGTTGTTTGGAAAGATAGGCTACAGGGACTGACATCAACTGCTATACCTTGCTTTTCATCTGTGTAAAGTAAAAAGAGTCTGGTGGGTTTGGTAAACACAGGGGTGTGGAGCAGAGGAGAACATCTTGGAGTTTGTTAAAGGCTGCTTTGACTAACCAGAGAGAGTTTAGAGGAATAACAGGAAGATTTTAGAGGCGTCATATAGGAGTTTAACTAACAAGGAGAAGTTAGGAAACCAGTGTCTGAGGAATTCTACAAACCCTAGAAAAGAAAGTATTTGGTCTGTAATTTCTAGGGTTTGGAGCTCACTGCCTGGTGATGGTTTGTTGTAAGTCCTCAGGTGGAAGTAGCAGTTCTGCAAGAGAGCTGAGCTTTAACTTGTGAAACTCAATAGACTTTAGACGCTAGGAAGTTTTCAGAATTGGGCCATGTGCTCCCGAGAGCAGGCTTCAAATGGACTGCACAGCAGAAGGACATTCACATACTGCAGCAAAATGGACAGAGAGGGGACTTTTTGAGAGGTCAGTGGTTAGTGCCTGGCCAAACAAATGGAGAATCTTGGTAGCGTTGGGGCAAGACACACCTGGTATACTGGTAGGTGATTCCAGTGTTACGGTTCTCCCAAGTGAAGGCAAACAAAAACTGGCAGGCAGGTTTCAGTGGATTAGTAAAAAATCATCTTTTAGGTCAAGTACAGTAAAATGGGTGATATCAGGAGGAATACAGGACAAAAGGGTGTAAGGGTTAGGAACCTCAGGGTGGATGGAGACTGTAGCTTCACTGATAAGGCGCAAGTCCTGTACTAAGTAGGTAGGTCCTATCTGCCTTTTTGATGGGAAGGATAGGA